>JACEFZ010001978.1:80000-101567 GCA_014155875.1 Cepaea nemoralis | reverse complement strand
GGGGCCCCCCCCCCCTGAAGCTGGGCAGCCCTGGGCCCAAATTTTGGGTGCTGATCCGCCACAGCCTGCCTGTTTCAATGGGTGCTTGCAGCTAGGACAAAATCTGAATCGCAGGCTGTACAACCAATAAACAAGGTACTAATAAAAAGAAAAATAGAAACCGCAAGCTACGGCTTGCAACCTGGAACGTGAGAACCATGTGTCCAGGATTTTCCATTGACCTGACCAATATTGTCGATGTGAGAAAAACGAATGTGATTGATGCTGAACTCAATCGTCTTAACATTGATATTGCTGGCCTGCAGGAGACTCGCCTCGCTCAGGAAGGGTTACTCAGGGAAAACAATTACACCTTTTTTGGAAGGGTAGAGGGCAGGCAGAAAAAATGTAACACAGTGTGGGCTTTGCAGTGAAGAATTCGCTACTGGGAATAATTGAAATTCCAGCAGGAGATAATGAAAGACTATTATCCCTGCGCTTGGCAACCTCTTGTGGTTTTGCCACCATTATTACTGCATATGCACCGACACTCGATTCCTCTGATGATGTGAAGGATTCGTTCTACGAGGAGTTAGACTAAGTGATCAAGGCAGTTCCAAAATCCGACTACATTTATATGCTCGGTGATTTCA
This sequence comes from Cepaea nemoralis, assembly GCA_014155875.1. Lineage (NCBI taxonomy): Eukaryota > Metazoa > Mollusca > Gastropoda > Stylommatophora > Helicidae > Cepaea > Cepaea nemoralis. Next base: position 100,935 of record JACEFZ010001978.1, on the reverse strand, counting down.
ATGCTTGTGTGGGCAAGGACTCGAGTTCATGGCCAGTGTGCCTTGGAAAATACAACATCGGTCGCATGAATGAAAATGGGCAAAGTCTGCTGGAGCATTGCACCAGAAATGACCTATGTATTACAAACTCCTTTTTTAAAACAAAACAGCTGCATAAGTTCACATGGAATCATACAAGATCCGGCCATTGGTACCAGCTGGACTTCATCATCACACGGAGACACCATCTGAACCATACATCATTGACTCGAAGTTACCACAATGATGACTGTGATACGGATCATTCATTGGTTGTTGCATGGGTTAGACTGAGACCAAAGATTATCTACACAGCTAAACACAAATCTAGCCCCAGGATTAATATTATTAACACTCACGATCCTGAAAAGTGTTTTCAGTTTCAACAGCAACTTGAAGACGCTTTCACTGATACACCAGAAAATTGTACAGTAAATGAAAAGTTGGGTGAACTTAAGGAAACTCTTTATAAAACTGCCGCAGGGGTTTACGGCACTGTGGATCATAAGAGGCAGGACTGGTTTGCGGCAACCAGCCAGACTCTGCAGCCCTTGATTGATACGAAGAAGATAGCTCTCTTAAGAAACAAGGAAAGACCAACGCGTAACACTCTGAGTGAGCTAAAGCAAGGGAGGAAGGATGTGCAAAAGGCTGCCAGGCAGTGTGCAAATGACTATTTGATCAAGTTATGTGAGTCCATTCAAATTGCAAGTGATAATGGAAACATCAGAAGCATGTATGAAGAAATAAAGAAAGCCTGTGGTCCAATGATCAAAAGAAGTGCACAATTGAAAACCTTGATTTGAGAAATCAAACTGATAAGAAACAGCAGATGGACAGATGGGTAGAGCACTATTTGGATTTTACTCAAGTGAAACCAAACTAGTGGATAATGCCCTCAACTGCCATAGAGGCTCCTACCAACTCTTGACCACATGGACTTACTTCCCACCATAACAGAAGTTAAGTGTGCTATAAATGAACTTGCATCTGGCAAGGCTCCAGGTAAGGATAGGATTCCAATAGAGGTTATCAGGAGTGGGCAAGACACACTCACTCTCCAGATCCACCAGCTAATAGAGCTATGCTGGCGAGAAGGACATGTCCCACAGGATTTCAAAGATTCAAGCATCATAACACTGTACAAGAACAAGGGCGATCGGACCTACTGCAACAACTATGGGGGTATTCTGTGTATTGTTGGAAAAGTATTTGCCAGAATTGTTCTGCGCAGACTTCAAGTCCTAGGAGATCAAGTCTACCCAGAATCACAGTGTGGCTTTCGAGAGAACCGATCTACCATTGATATGATATTCTCATTGCGACAAATGCAAGAAAAATGCCGTGAACTGAATCAACCACTGTGTATTGCCTTCATCGACCTCACAAAGGCATTTGATTTGGTCAGTCGTGAGGGTCTTTTCAAGGCACTAAAGAAGATTGGCTGCCCACCAACTCTTCTGTCCATTGTGGAATCGTTCCACACAGGCATGAAGGGTATAATCAAGTTTGATGGTGCAACTTCTGAAGAGTTTGAAATCAAGAGTGGAGATTAAGCATGATTGTGTACTAGCTCCCACCCTCTTTGGGATATACTTTTCACTTCTACTGAAATATGCCTTTCGTGATCAGGATGGATGGTATATACATTCACTCACGCTCAGATGGTGGCCTCTACAATGCTTTGAGATTGAAAGGCAAGATCAAATTTAGGAGGGTACTGATCAGAGAGTTACTTTTGCAGATTATGCTGCAGTTACGACCCACTCTGGGGAAGAATTACAATGTCTACTATCTGCATTCTCCAATGCTTATTCTGAATTTGGTTTACCAATAAGCAAAAAGAAGACACAGATTATGTCACAAGGTGCACATGGCGTACCATTAATCTTATTGACGACGCCGAACTAGAGATGGTAGACCATTTACATATCTAGGATCAGTGGTAAATAGCAAATCTATCCCTAGATAAGGAAATCAACATCCGGATTGGTAGGGCAGCAACAACAATGAACAGGTTAAGACAAAGAGTCTGGGAGAACAGGAAGCTTACTGCCAAAACAAAAGTCCTTGTCTATCAAGCCTGTGTCCTTAGTACTCTTCTTTATGGCAGTGAAACCTGGACAACTTACTCACACCAAGAGAAACGTTTAAACAGCTTTCATATGCGGTGTCTGCGAAGAATTCTTGGTATTAAGTGGCAAGACAAAATCACAAATACTGAAGTATTGGAAAGATCAGGTTGTGTGACGGTTTATTCCATGCTCAGTCTTCGTAGATGGATAGGACATCTTAGGAGGATGGATGATGGTAGAATACCAAAGGAAATATTTTTTGGTGAATTACAGATGGATAAGAGATCTCAGGGTCGGCCTCTACTACGATACAAAGATGTGTGTAAGCGGGACATGATTGATACAGGCATTGACAATGCACATTGGGAGCAGGACGCCGCTGAACGTGTTGCATGGAGGGCAAGCATCAGAAATGGAATAAAGACAAAAGAGAAAATTATTGCAGATAAGTCACACACCGAGCGTTTGAGACGTAAGATGGTGCATGATGGTGGAAATGACCACGTGTTCACTTGACCCACTGTGAACGAACATTTACAGCGCGAATTGGCCTTATCAGTCACATTCGCTACCGCCATGGGTAATAGTTATTATGACTTTTTGAAGCACAAACTATCGTCTATCAAGACGGCAAGGTGCCAATGATGATCGATTTACTAGGATGGGGTAATATTTGAATGTATCTCTTTTAATGAAATATGTATTTATCTGTTTGTTCTCTTTTCATTTCAATGCTAATATCATAATCTTCTGTAGCTCATAGTCGCCAGCTCTCTCTTATGCACACATCATCATCAATATATCTTTACATTATCATTCGGTCCGCATTGCATCACAAAAATCAAAGGGAGAATAAAGAGGACACCGGCAGGACAACATCAGATCATGTAGGAGATCCCTTTATCGCTAGATGCTCTGTGTAGAAGACATTGGGTGAAGATGATTGCTGAAGAATCCTATATTGTAGAGATCGTTGTGTGTGCATCTAGGATTCATAGTGTCCGCATCTCACTCCGTCTCGTAAACTGTATCTTTACCAGCCATCTTAAGCTGTATAGTCTCATTTCACTCTCGGCTCTATGGATATCACGTGGAATCAATACTTTCATTGGCAGACGCAGTAGTGTAATAGATAGACGCTAGCATGGCGGCAACTGCAGTACTGTAGTAGCTAGACACTCACCTGGCCGCAGCCGCCATAGTGTAATAGCTAGACACTCGCCTGGTGATAGCCGCAGTAGTTTAATAGCTAATCACACGACTGGTGATAGCCACAGTATTGTAATAGGTAACAACTCACCTGGTGATTGTCGCAGTAGTGTAACTGCTAAAACTCACCTGGTGATAGCCGTATTGGTGTAATAGATACACTCGCCTAGTGATACCCACAGGAGTGTAATAGTAATAGCTAATCACTCGCCTGTTGATAGCCGCTGTAGTTTAATAGCTAGAAACTCGCCTGGCGACAGCCACAGTAGTGTAACAGCTGGACACTCGCTTGGTGATAGCTGCAGTAATGTAATATCTAGAAACTCGCCTGGTGATAGCCGCGGTAATGTAATAGCTAGAAACTCGCCTGGTGATAGCCGCAGTAATGTAATCGCTAGCCATTCACCTGGTTGTCAGTGGTTAGAGGTTCCAATCCGCATTTGGCAGAATGTACAATTTTTACTGTTGGTCATACATATTGGTCATAAATATCTTGGGAAGTAAATCGGGTCGGAATTAAATATAAAACTAACACCATATGCTCAACGTGCAAACTGCGTGCGAAAAAGGCATTTACTTTACTCATTAATTCCTTTTTTTAATGATTTTGCTTAAAACGATTTGCATTTCTGATTTTTATCTCTGTCTATTTATCATATTTCTCTTAAGCTATTTATAAGGGTCGTTGATTTGAAACCCGTTCCAATGGCTTTATTGCAAAAGCTTGAAAGAAACATTAACAGGTGTGGTAGAATTAAACAAAGCATTCATTTTGAATGAATTATGCAACATGGGTTGGTCAGAAGAAGTCGCCGTAGGCATTCAGGCAAGCATCCTATTGCTTAGGTATGAGGCGAATGCCGTCAGCAAAAAAGAATTGTGGTTGCTCACTGAACCAAGTGTTTACCGCGTTTATTACGTCGGCATCTGTGTGAAATCGTTGTCCCTTAAGAGCTTTTTTAAAAGGTCCAAACAAATGAAAATCACACGGTGACAAATCAGGACTATAGACTGGATGTTGCAGAATTTCCCACTTCTTCCAAGATAATGCTTCCTGCACAATCTTTGCAACATGCGGACGAACATTATCATGTAACAAAATCACACCACGAGAAAGTATGCCGGGTCGTTTATTCTTGATGGCTTTTTGCAGCATGCCTAGTGTTTCCAAGTAGTGGGTAGAGTTGATGTTGACACCATGTTCTTTCAAGTCGGCCAACAATAGCCCTTCACGGTAAAAAAAAATGCGCTCAGCATAACCTTACCAGCGGAAACCTGTAACTTGAATTGTTTGGGTATTGGTGATCCAGCATGCTTCCATTGCATGCTTTCTCTTTTGCTGCTCGACTCAAAGTGGTGACACCATGATTCATCGCCTGCCACTATGCGGAAGAGAAATGCATCACTCCACTCTGTAACGCAGTAAGTAGTTAAAACACCATATCAAGCGTTCCTATTTTTGGTGGTAGTCAACATCCGCGGTATCCACTGTGAACACACCTTCCAATATTGCAGTTTCTTACGAACGACCTTTTGAATTGTCCCAATTGACACATCAAATTCTTTCCTAGCGAACGTATGCTTCGACAACGTGTCATCTGTACTGCTGCATCAATTTTGGCGATGGGTTTTTCTGTTGCAACAATATTCGCTTGACCCGGCCGTCGAAGATCTGTCGTGAACTGACCTTCTTTCCGAAATATTTGTGCCCAGTCTGTCATTCTAATCTTTGACACACATTTGTTACCGTACGCTACCTGCATTCTTCAATGAATGTCCACTGGTCGACATCCTTGAAATGAAAGAAACTGAATCACCGCTCTTTGAGCTTCTTTGGACGGATTTTGGATCAACGTGGCCATTTTCTCAAGGGTCGGAAACAGAACCTATGCATCATAGGACGATAAGCACGTGCTATTTTATTCATTGGTCAGTACTTATCACATGACTATGACATGATCGGGTAGCGGGGTAGGGGTATGTGATCAACATCGAACAATTAGTATAATGAGTCACATCACAAAGATTTTGCTAAGAATTATCATGCAAAGAGTTAGGAGGAAAATACAACCTGAAATAGGAGAAGAACAATGTGGGTTTGTGGAAGGCAAGGGTACAGTAAATGCTGTGTATATACTGAGAACCATAATCGAACGTTCTATAGAAGTAAACAAAGATCTACACCTTTGCTTTATTGACTACACAAAGGCTTTTGATAAAGTGAGACATGTCAACATGATAAGGATGCTTGAAGATCTACAAATTGATGGGAAAGATCTTAGACTTGTAAAAAACATATATTGGAAACAACAAGCTGCCATAAGAGTTGATAATGAAGTAAGCCAATATCAGCCTATTAAAAGGGGTGTGAGACAGGGATGTGTAATGTCTCCAGATCTGTTTTCCCTGTACAGTGAAAGTATTTTCAGAAATATTGAAGATATGGAAGGAATCAACATTGGGGGACGATGCATCAATAACATTAGATATGCAGATGATACAGTCTTGATTGCAGACAATGAACAGGACCTGCAAAATTTAGTAGATGCGATTGTTACACACAGTGAACAACTAGGGTTAGAATTAAATTGTAAAAAGACACAAATTATGGTCGTCACTAGGAAGGACGTAATACCACAATGTAATATACAAGTAGATGGGAATATTCTTCAACAAGTGAGTAGGTACAATTATCTCGGAACAGTAATAACATCTGATGGGAGATGCCTTGAAGAGATTAGAACAAGAATCGCCATGGCAAAAGTAGCCTTTAGCAAGATGAAAAACATATTGACCAATAAAAAGATGTCAATTGAAACGAGAAAAGAGAGTGTTGAGATGCTACATAGAACCTGTACTTTTATATGGATGTGAAGCGTGGACAATGAGCAGTCAGGCTGAAAAACATCTGATGGCTGTAGAGATGTGGTTTCTGAGAAAAATGCAAAGAATACCATGGACAGCCAGAAAGACCAATGAACAAGTCCTTCAAGAAACAAATGAAGATCGTAAATTGATTAGAGAAATTAGACGTAGACAGTCAAATTTCTTTGGGCATGTTATGAGAAGAAATGGATTGGAGAATTTGGTGACAACTGGTAAGATCGAGGGGGACAGACCAAGGGGAAGACCTAGAAGCAAGTACCTGGATGGCTTGGCCTTGTGGCATGGTCGAGACAGAAACACGGAGCTGATCCATGACTCTGGTGATCGAGTGAGATGGCAGAACATGACCGCCCACGCTTACCGGCATGGCACATGATGGATGGATGGATGACATGATCGTGTTCAACGTACGCAATTACGCGAGGTGCGGCACGAACGGATTTCAAATGAACGCTCCTAATATTTATCATATTTGGTTCTATTTCTTTCAGTTTTCATGCTGTCTGCTCTTCTGTCATACACCTGTTTCTGTACATATTTGATGTATTCTCTCCATTTGTGTGTCTGTCACATTCCTCTTTAAATGTTTGTCTGTCATATTCATCTCCAGTGATTTGACTGTCATATTCCTCTCCAATGGTTTGTTTATCTCTGTTTGTTAGAGGTGTTCTTCTCTGTATATATGTCTATCATATTCTCTATGTGTGTATGTCAGGCATGTCCTTCTGTTTATATTTTCTATCATATTCTTCTATATCCGATTGTCTGTGATATCTCCCTCTGTATATGTGTTTGCCATATTCCACTCTATGTGTGTATCAGGCATGTGCCTTTCTGTATAGTTGTCTATAATATTCCCTATATGTGTTTGCCATATTCCACTCTATGTGTATGTCAGGCATGTGTTTTTCTGTATAGTTGTCTATAATATTCCCTATTTGTGTGTTTGTCAGTGATGTTCTTCTCTGTATATTTGTCTACCATATTCCTCTATATCTGTTTCTCAGTGATGCAACTCTCCATATATTTTTCTGTGACATTCATCTATAAGTGTTTATCGGCCATCTTCATCTCTGTATATTTGTCTATTATATTTCTCTATATCGTTTTTTTCTTTCCAGTGATGTCCCTCTCCGTATATTTGGCTGTGATAAACCTCTCTGTGTGTACGTCAGTAGCACCCCTCTCTGTTTATGTGTCTATGATATTCCTCTATATCAGAACTATCGCGCGAAGTAGACAGCAGCCGTAGTCTAGCGTCCTACCGGTGCTCTTGGGGTCCATCCGCAAAGGGACGGCTTCGAATTATAAAATCTGACCAAAGCTCCCAGCTGGTCGCAGCCTAATATGGGTATTAAAAATATCGTGGGAAGTAAAGCGGCCGGAGAGATACCGACCTCATCATCCACTTAGGGCCGTTTGGTCTAAATAATAATGATCAGTAAGTCCAATGCCTTTTTAGTCGTTTACTTACTTTTCTCCGTATCAGTTTGTCTGGCATATTCCTCTGGTTGTGTGGTTTGTGGGGTGTGTGGGTGGATGTGAAATGTGTCGGTGGGTGTGTGGGAAATGTGTGTGTGTGTGGGATGTGTGTGTGGGTGGGAAGATGTGTGGGTGTGAGTGAGTGTTGGATGTGTGTGTGGGTTGGTGCGGGGTGTGTGTGTGGGAGGGGTATGTGTGTGTCGGTGGAGGAGTTGTGGTTTGGGTGTGGGTGGGTGGTTGGGTAGAGCATGTGTGTGGTGGGGATGTGGGTGAGGGATGTGGGTGTGGGTGGGTGCGAGATGTCTGGGTTAGTGGGGGTTGTGTGTGGGTGGAGGGATGTGTGGTGGGTGGGAGATTTTTGGGTATGGGTAGGTGATGTGTGAGGGATATGTTTGTGGGCTGGTGCGGGATGTCTGTGTGTGTGTGGGGGGGGGGGGGGGGGGGGGGGGGGGGGGGGGGGGGGAGGAGGGGGGAATGTGTCATCATAACATGATAATATGCATTGTTTATGTTTACAACATTCATTTGACAATGATTTTTTTGTGCTATGTGAATGTATCATGCACTGTTGATGAACGAGAGATAAGTGACTGGAAGGGCTGAATGCAAGACGGGCCTGCGTGCCCAATTTATAACCCTTTTAAAATAAAGTCCAATTCAATCTTTATTTCTGACTGTCATATTAATCTGTAGCTGTGTGTCTGTCATATACCTCTTTATGCCTAACTGTCATATTAGTTTGTAACTGTGTGACTTTCATGTACCTCTTTATGTCTGACTGTCATATTAGTCGTGTGTCTGTGTTTCTGTCATATTCCTATTTATGACTGACTGGCATATAAATCTGTAACTGTACGTTTGTCATATACCTCTTTATGCCCGACTGTCATATTAGTCTGTATCTGTGTGTTTGTTATATACCTCTTCATGTCTGACTGTCATATTAGTTTGTATCTGTCTGTCTGTCTGTCATATACCACGTTGTGTCTACTGTCATATTAGTCTGTATCTGTCTGTCTGTCATATATCACTTTATGTATGACTGTCATATTAGTCTATGTCGGTGGGTCTGTCATATTCCTCTTTATGTCTGACTGTCATATTCCTCTTTATGCCTGACTGTCATATTAGTCTGCATCTGTGTCTGCCATATATGTCTATGTATTATACCCATCAATATTTGCTTATTTGTCTTATACCTCTTTATACCTTACTGCCATTGTAGTCTATATACTTTTTTGTCTGTCATATGTATCTATATTTATTATATCCCTCCCTATTAGCTTGTTTATCATGTTCCTCTCTGTCAGTTTGTCCGTCATACTCTTCTCCTAGCTTATACCGTTAAATAAGGACATTAACTCTCCAGAGTCCTAAAGCAGACAATGTGATTAACAACTCTTGGTGATAAGTTTACTTGTGCAAATAGAATACACCTCGAGCTAAAGGATGGTAGTATATAACAGAGTTGTCATAAATCTCATAAGACGTTTTGCCAAAATCCATAATGTTGTTTAAGGTCGTAGTGCACACACACTGACGTACTCACGCGCGCGCATTCACACACACGCACACGCGCACACGGAAGAAGATTTATCTTGCTATGATTCCTGATGACGGCTCCCGTGTCGTAGATCCCTGTACCGGATCCCTGGCTGAGAATCCCTAGTAGTAGGTCCCTCATAGTGGATTCATAGCATGATATTCCTGACTAGTGATCCCTGGCAGAGAATACCTAGTAGTAGGTCCCTCATAGTGGATTCATAGCATGATATTCCTGAATAGTGATCCCTGGCAGAGAATCCCTAGTAGTAGGTCCCTCATAGTGGATTCATAGCATGATATTCCTGACTAGTGATCCCTGACAGCAGACCCACGGCAGTGGATCCCTCTCAGTTTAACCCTGACAGTTGATCCCTGACAGATGACCACTGGTATTGGAACTCTAGCAGTGAATACGTGGTGTAAGATCCCTGGTGTGGGTCGTATAGACAGCCCTCACAGAGTAGATAGTAAACGAGAGTTTTGAAATGCACTTTCACAGCCTTGGTTATACTACGGAAGTCGGATGTCCTTAAGTGTAGACGTTGCGGCTATTGTTCGGGCATAATTTAACATTAAGGAAACGTACCTACAGATTGGTATTCATTGTATATTATATAACAAAGCAGACACATAGAGGACCAACGAGATCTCTTGGTTGAATATAAGCTTTATTTCAAATTGATGGCCACTACATGATATTATCAAAATTCTGTACCGATGGCGACTTCTCTTTCCTAGTCCCAGATGTTGACTGCCTCATAACAACAAACTACGTCACGACTTGAGCATCTTTCTTCCCATTCCATCCTGATGCTCAAGCGTGCTGTAGCTTTGCCCACCTAACATACTCATTCTGCTACAATTAGAAAGACCCTGGAAGCAACGGAGATGTGGTTCCTGATATGAATGTTGCGAATTTCTTGGACTGCCAGATTAACTAACAAAGATTCTCTGAAAGACTATGAAACTAGAACATTATATCAACAATAAGAAAGGGATGCACGGCTTTCTTTGGTCAGACAAACCAAAAGAAATTATGCTAGATGGACAGTGTGCCCTGGCGTGGAGGAATATCAGCAGCAGAGTAGATCCAGAACACCAAGGACCGCGATCTGTGCAGAGACATGAAAGCCAACGCCGGCTGGCAGGCTACGTGAAGATAGATGATGAGAGGGCATGGTTGCTGGGAGAAGAGACATTGGTCGACCAGCGTGCCGCTGAACACAGGACATTGAAAACATTTTGGCGTGAGGGTAAATGAGGCAAAGGACATGATAAGAGATCGAGAGGCTTTTCAACGGGTCGTGATGAGAGCGATGTTCTGCTATAGGACCTGCTACGTCATGGCGAGTACACGCGAATCTTTTATACAAATATTGAAATCCTACCGTTATACTGAGTCATTTCACTCAGCTGAGATCTTACAATGTAATACATTATGAAGAGACATGTACAGTCATGTCTTGAAGCCCGGGGTGGACATTTCCAATACCTGTTATAATGAATACTTCATTGGTACTTTCCAGCTTCCCCAAAACAGCGTTAGACCATATCAGTGACTGGTGTAGCTAATTTAATTAATGTTAAGCACATGTTTTGATGATGTCATGTACTTCTTTTGTTTTTAAAATTTGTTCTATATACAAAGTGTAGTAAGATTTTACAAACACCCGGTATTCAGGAGATTATCGGGGAACAACTGCTAGATTCAGAGTGCTTTGACCTCAGTTAAAATGTATTTCCTTAGCCTTTACAGTACATCGCGATCAACCCCGTGATGTATTGGCAGCTTGTGATTTCTAGGCAATCTTACATTCAATAGAATGCCATTGAGAAATTGGAGGGTAGTAGCGGTAGGGGAAGACAGAACGTCAAGATGCCAGACTGTGACATCATGGCATGGAGGTACATCAATGAGAAATGATTGGCAGACCAAGAGAAGGAGGGAAGTTGATAGACATAATCATTATAATCACGAGGAATGGATTATAAGAAGAAGTATGCCATTGTTTTTGAATTGTCTTTGGCCTCGAACCCTGTGCTGTAATTGTGAAATTGCTTTCACTACCCTGGTAGTTTGTCTTTTGAGGTGGATACTTGCTGGTGAATTCCTGGTGGTGGATCCCTGGTGGTGAATCCCTACTGGTGAATCCCTACTGGTGAATCCCTGCTGGTGAATCCCTGCTGGAGAATCCCTGTTGGTGAATTCCAGCTGGTGAATCCCTGGTGTTGAGTCCCTGGTGATGAATCCCTATTGGTGAATCCCCGATAGTGAATCCCTGGTGGTGAATCCCTACTGGTGAATCCATGCTGGTGAATCCCTGTTGGTGAAACTGGTGAATCCCTGCTGGTGAATCCCTGCTGGTGAATCCCTGCTGGTGAATTCCTAATGGTGAATCCCTAATGGTGAATCCTTACTGGTGAATCTCTACTGATGAATCCCTGCTGGGGATCCCTGCTGGTGAATCATTATTGGTGAATACCTACTAGTAAATTCCTGTTGGTGAATCCCTGGTGGTGAATCCCTACTGGTAAATATCTGCTGGTGAATCACTGGTGGTGAATCCCTGCTGGTGAATCCCTGCTCGCGAATCCCTGGTGGTGAATCACAGCTGATGAATCCCTTGTGGTCATCCCTGCTGCTGGATCCCTGGTGGTGAATGCCTGCGGGTGAATCCCTGTTAGTGAATTTCTGGTGGTGGATGCCTAGTAATGGAACTCTAGTACTGAATACCTGGCATCAGAACCCAAGTGTGGATCGTGGTGATAACCTTCCCAGAGTAGAGAGGAAATAAGAGTTTTGAAGTGTTCAATCATCACCTTAACCAGTCGGATATCGTTAAGTGTGGATCTTGCGGCCGCTGCTCTGATAACCTTGAAAGCAACGAAAATATGGTAGTTGAGACGAGTATGCCATTGTTTTTTTTAATTTTCTTTTACTTCGAACACTGTATGGTGGAATTGTGAAATTGTGTTCACAACCCTTTAACCGGTCGCAGAGAATCAGTACTTTCTATGAATCAGTAAATCCATCGTTGAGTGCCGAGAGAAGATAACCGACCAGACGTTGCACCTTGAATCGCAAGAGAGAAAATAACCGAACACAAATTACAGATAAATACATAAAGTTCTCAAACTAGCTCAGAACAGTCGCATACTCGAAAGAAAATCCTAAGAACAAATACAGTATTTTATGTTCTTGCACTTTTAACGGTCTGCTTCACACAAACGCATACCACACCGACACAGCAACATCCAAAGTGGTGATATAACGAACACAACATCACAGTTGATTACGGTGAAAACAGATTTTGCCTGAATCAAACAATCATTTCGTCCGATCATCGTCAGTATTAGCGGCCATAGGGAACAATAAATATAGTTTTAAAAGGCATCCTTTGGGTGAGGACTAACAGATAAGGGTTATAAATTCAAGTGGCAAATGTATCGCTGATCCCTGAAGGAATAACCTCACCAAGCATTACCACTCTGCCCTTGACTTGGTTCAACAAAACTGGTACTATAAATTCCGCTGGGAAGGAATAATGGGCCATATCATTGTCCATTTGAGCTCAGGAAGGGGAAGTATGTTTCTGACAGGATGTCGTTAGGGCGTCTTAGGGGCAAGGTTACTGGTAGTGCTATAAAAGACAAAGGAGGTTTTGGATGTGGTGCGGGTGAATGTGGTGGAAGAGAGGGTATTGGTGGAGGAGGAGGTGATGGTGGAGGTGAATTTAGTGGATAAGGAGATGATGTTGGAGGTGAAATTACCAGAGAACGAGATGATGGTTGCGGTGAATGTTGTGGAATAGGAGGTGGTGGTGGGAGTGGATGCGGTGGGGGAGGAGGTGATGGTGGAGGTTAATGTAGTGGAGGAGCAAGTGATAGTGGAGGTGCATGCGGTGGAGGTGATGGTGAAGACGGATGCAATGGAGGAGAAAGTGGTGATTGAGATAGATGTGGAGGAGGTTGTGCAGGTGGCGCTGGATGTTGTGGAGAAGGAGGTGGTGGTGCGGGTGGATGTGGTGAAGGAGGATTTCATGATGGAGGTGGATGTGGTGGAGGTGGAGGTGTTGAAGGAAGGAGATGTGATGGAGAAGGGAGTTGTGATGGAGGTGAATGTGATAGACGAGGCGTTGGATGGGGTGGAAAAAGAGGTGATGGTTTAGATGGATGTGGCGGAGGAGGAGGAGGTTATGGTGGAGGTGGATGTAGTTGAGGAGGTGTTAATGAAGTTGGTGATAGAGATGGATGTGATGAGGGAGGTGGTGATGGTGGCAGTTGATCTGATAGATGTGGTGGTGAAGATGGATGTAGTAAAGGAGAGGTGATAGTGGAGGTGGAGTTTGTGTAGCAGGAGGTGATGCATCTGAATGAAGAAAGTAACGCGAAAATTTAGAGGAAACTAGAGAAAGAGCAGGCAGAGTAGAGGAATTTAGGGTGTGCTTGCTTGCTTGCTTGCTTGTGTTCGTTGGCTTGAGCTCCAACGCGAAGTCCTGTATGTCGGATGAAGGCATCCTGTTGTCCAACATCAGTGTGATGTCATACAGGACCTGAGTTTTGCGTGAGTATCCGTTGTCCCATGTCTGGCTTATTGGTGTGCAGACTGGTGGTTCCTCGCCGTACAGGCAGACACTCTCCGACTTCGGAGGAATCGGCGATCCTACTGACTTTAGCCAGGACCCCGAAAGGACCTGTTGCCCAGGACGCTCGACGAGGACGCGTCGATAGGTCTTGGCCAGTATATAACCCGGCCCTGGTGCCTTGGAAACACCTCTGCGTCCCATTTAGGGTGTAAAGAAGAAGGGATGTTGGTTGCCACAACGACGAAGAAGAAGAAGAAGAAGAAGAAGAAGAAGAAGAAGAAGAAGAAGAAGAAGAAGAAGAAGAAGAAGAAGAAGAAAACAAAGAATAAGAAGAAGAAAGAGGAGGAGGTGGTGGTGGAAGTGGAGGTGGAGGTGAAGGAGGAAGAAAAGGAAGTGGAGGAGGAGAAACACACACCACATATGAATACAACAGAAAAGGGTTTTGTCTGATATATGTAAAGGTCTTCACTGCCGTGTTTTCAGTCAACGCTGCCGCGAGGAACAATAAACTGGGTGTAACAGACATCCTGGGGAAAAAGATATGGGCTATAAATTCAAGTATCGTTGATCCCTGAAGGCATACTTTCACCAAACATTATGACTCAACCGTTCACCCAGTTTAACAAAACTAATACTATAAAATTCGCTGGGGAGGTACAATCGGCCATATCATTCTCCATTTGTTGCTCAGGAGGAGGGATTATGTGTCTGACACGATGTCTTTAGGTTGTCTTTGGGACAAGTTCGTTCAGAAGAGGAAGGAAGTGGTGATGACTGTGGCGGAGGAGTGGAGGTGATAGCGGTCGTGAGAGTCATGGAGCAGAGAGTGTGGTGTAGGTGGTTGATGGAGAGAAGGTAATAGTGGAGGTTAAGACAGAAGAGCAGAATGATGGACCGTAGTTTGAGAATCAGGGAGAAGCGATGCTGATTGTGAATATTAATAAGGATAATAACGTGTATTATTATTATAACAGTAAAATAATAATAACATTAACAATAACAGAAAGAAGAAGAAGGAGGAGGTGAGATGGGACGGACGAACGAATGAACGAACGAACGAACGAACGAACGAACTAACGATCGAGCGAACGGGCGGGGGGAGGAGCGAACGAACCAACCAAAACAACGGACGAGCGATCAAACGAACGAACTTTATTTTCAAAGGGTCAACCAGGCTCGACTTACATTCGGCCCTTCCAACCACTCATCTTTCGTCCATAATTATCTATTGTTCCTGCCACATTTACATAGGAAAAAAAATATATTGTCAAATTAATGCTGTGAACATAATGCATATTACCAACTGAACAGACAGGCAGGCAGGCTCGCTGGCATACACACATGCACACACATAAGCACACAAAAGAAAACCCTAACCTGCACACTTCGAGGGAAATGCACTAGCCAGACGACCTTAATTCCTTAGGCTCAAGACCCCTCTATCCTACACCGCAAGGTACTGTAGGCAATACATGACAGTTTTGTGTTGTTATTGACAGTGTAAATACGGAACGCGAATTGTTTCAGTGAGATTAGGTAGAATAGGTTAAGTACAATATTATTGTAAGTTTACGCCATACAAACATGCTAAGAAAAATGTCTATAACTGCCAAAAAGTTATAATGGAGGCCAGCATTGCCGAATGGCTAACAGTCCTCGCTCTTAAACTTCCGGTAAGCTGATGCCGAGTTAGCGGGTTCAACCCCTTCGACGGTCTTTTGGACTAAAATGTTGACTTTTCGTCCCTGACTTAGGGACGTACATTACAAGTACCTCAAAAGTCGGAGGGGGTCCGTCTGGTGGCGCGAGACGCTGGTAATAGGAAAAGCTAATCCACACGCAAACAGTCCGGTGCACTAGAAGTAGTAGCACGTGTGTCCACTATGCTGGAGTTCAAAGCCAGCAACAACAACAACAAACAAAGAAGAACACATGATGTTCGCCCTACCATAGACCCCCGGGCAGGTGCACAACCAGGCCCCATTGAATCTCATACAAGGGACGACATTGCAGACATAGACATATTTTAAGCGAACTAAAGAAGGAGAAGAATTCCATTGTCAGCAAGAAACGCATGTTTCACGCATGTTGTGATTCAATGTCATGGAATAATTAAACGTCTTAAGCGACCTCCCATATCTGCCACTGGCTCATATATCGCCGAAATGCTTTAATTGCGTTATAATACAACATGACTGCTACTTATTAACAACTTTTAATTCATAACCGAGACACACCCGTACTTCTCATTTTTCGCCATAAATTTTTATTTCTTGCCCAAACCTACTTTTTGTTGTGCACTGAATCTGTTAAGTGAGTGTAGTAGTTTAGGTTAAGGTCAGGCCATAACGTGCGCGTCTCACGGGAAGCTATCGGTTACCTGAGCGAGCGATGAAAGGCGAGCAGGACACTAGGGAACGATAGTGATCAACTGAGATAAGGGCTATGGAATTCGATCGCTGACGTTAGTTTTAGACAAAATGCATATATTTTCCTGTGGAGCAGTATCGTATATGTATCCTATTGTTGCGGGGAAACACGCATTTCGATTTTGCAGAAAATATATATTTCTTCGTAGAGCATCATTAGAAAAGACAGAAGACATCCATGTCTTAAGCCACGGCGATAAATTGCCTGTTGTTGTTAATGGGGCATGTTTCTTCAAAAGACACGTCTAAAGAAAATTGTCATTAAAGATGAAACGAGATGAATAATACGGAATTGGAAACATCTGACTGACGTAAAATCGATATAACAAAAAAATTGGTTCAAAGATATATGAATGACTGCCACTAAGAAATTCATCATCATCATCACCATTTTCATGCCTCCTGAAAAATGGCACATGATTTCATGTCTCTCCATTCATCTCGGCCCATGTGTTCTCATTTAACTCTGCTGATGATATACTTCCTTGTCACTGCCTCAGTCCAACCAGCATCATTTGTCTCGGACTGTAGCTGCCGGTTTCTCCACTTATTTTTCCAGTCGTAAAGAAGTTTCCCAAAGCCTTTTTCCTAATTACTTGATCATATGGCCTCTCTTCTCATTTCATGACCACATATGGTCTCTTTTCTCATGTCATGACCATATATGGTATCCCTTCTAATGTCTTTACAGATATGACCTCTTTTCTCATTTCATGACCATGTGTGGTCTCTCTTCTCATTTTATGAAAATATATAGTATCTCTTCTCATTTCATGACCATGTGTGGTCTCTCTTCTCATTACTTGATAGATATGACCTCTCTTCTCATTTCATGACCATATGTGGTCTCTCTTCTCATTTCATGACCATATGTGGTCTCTCTTCACAATTCATGATCATGTGTGGTCTCTCTTCTCATTTCATGACCATATATAGTCTCTCTTCTCATTCCATGACCATATGTGGTCTGGCTTCTCATTTCATAACCATGAATGGTCTCTCTTCTCATTTCATGACCATATATAGCCTCTCTTCTCATTCCATGACCATATGTGGTCTCTCTTCTCATTTCATGATCATGTATGGTTTCTCTTCTCATTTCATGACCATGTATTGTTTCTCTTCTCATTTCCTGACCATATGTGGTCTCTCTTCTCATTTCATGACCATGTGTGGACTCTCTTCTCATTTCATGACTGCATGTGGTCTCTCTTCTCATTACTTAACAGATGTGACCTCTATTCTCATTTCATGACCATGTGTAGTTTCTCTTCTCATTTCATTAACATATATTTTCTCTCTTCACATTTAATGGCCATATATGGTCTCTATTCTCCTTACTTGACAGATATGACCTCTCTTCTCATTACATGACCACGTGTGGTCTCTCTTATATACACGCACTAAGTGTCATTTGGCATATGACACTAATCCCACATTCTATAGACCGAACGGCACTCAGAGGCTGATGAGATCACAAACGTCTCTTTTACTTCTCATGACACATCCAGGCACCAATTTTAGGCTGAGTTGAACGAGGAGGCCAAGTCATTTAAATAAACAAATCTGCCCCGATGAAGATTCGAACCAAAACCACCGGCCCAGCAGTAGAGCCTCCAGGCACTACACTTCCGAGGCACCCTATATTGTCAGCCCTATATGTTAACGGACAGATCGGCAATGTGGTTGATATTAAGTCTGTCGACTTTATTTTCCAGAGCAATTCTTAGCACCCATTTTGTTTGGGTTGATCTATATTTTAACAGACCTATCGGCAACTGATGGGCGGTGTAGGTAATGTTACCCCACACGACCAATAACACAGATACATAAGAATACACACATACGCAAGCAGCAACACATAAATATCAGCGCAGAAAATACATACACACATTTATAGATATACACGCACTCACAACCACATGCACAATACAGACGAACACACACACACACACACACATACATACACACACACGCACATTTACATTGATGACAAATACACACACACACACAAACACTGACACACACAACTGCACACGCTAGGAGACGAAAACACACACACATACACACGCATGCAATGAAAATAAATACACAGAAAAGTAAACACAAACACTGTCTCCCGCGCGCACACACACTAGCATACCACACTGTATATTATTGCCCAACGATGCTAGAAAGTACATAAAACCCCTTAGACGGTAATCGAATGTCCGCTGATAGAGATTGGGGCATCACCTGGGGATTGCCTGCCTCGTAGATGTGCCATATTTTCTCATGTACTCTTCTGCGTATTTATTCGATATTCCGGAAATAGCATTCGGTTTCCCAGTACCGAACAGTTTAATGCTACTTCTCAACACGTACTGCTATGTTACTTAGGTCTATAAGTTTCGATTCAATCTAGATAAAAACGGGCTATAAAGCAACCCTTGAATTTGTATGAAACGATGCACCCAAAGAACAAAACAAAAAAAATTCCGAGACTTGTATTCCCCTGTCCATCCTGGCTGGCTCTTAGTTATTGGATGCGAGGCCGTCATAATTCAGATAAGGACCACGCAATTGACAAATGTCGCAGACATTAATTTTCAAATATAAAGACTAAAAATATTAGTACTATAATAATAATAATAATAATAATAATAATAATAATAATAATATCGAATGATGAAGTGAGTACAATTCAGGTTACCACGAGAAGTTAATGACCAGATGGACACAGTCGATAGGCTGACTGATGTCCAATCAGCGAATATCTTTTATAAAAGTAACACCAATAATGTAGTGTTTCTTTTTTGTTTGTTTCTTTTTTTTTTCTAGTATAAAGAAAGAAGCAGATAACAAGTAGCAGAAGAAAAACATAGGGAGGAGGAAAAGTAGAAGGCAGAGAGAAAGGTAGATGTAGACCCATATGTACAGAAAATGTAAAGTAAGAAGAAGAAGAAGAAGAAGAAGAAGAAGAAGAAGAAGAAGAAGAAGAAGAAGAAGAAGAAGAAGAAGAAGAAGAAGAAGAAGAGATGAAGAAGAGGGAGAGGATGAAGAAGGGGAGGAGGAGTAGGATGAAGACGAAGAAGAAGAAAAAGCAGAAGAAGAGAGAAGAAGAGAAAGTTAAACAAAGAGAAGAAGAAACAATAGAAGTTGATAAGTGCATGTTTTCATCTTAGTTTGTTCTGCAAGCGAAAAGCCTACCATCATTCTTTCATCTTCCCATTTTCCAATCCCACGTTTGCTATAATCAAGATTTCCCCATTACATCTCCCACTATGGTGAGTCTTTCAACTCCCAGGAACAAACCGAATGTTTTAATGCTATCTTTGTTATGCTTCCAAATCTCGCATCTGAAAGCCGGTAGTGAGTTGGAGATACATATGAAGATAGATTTCGACCGCAGATTTGGAGATTAATTTGCTTGTAGATTTGGAGGTAGATTTGTTTGTGTAAATTTGAAGGGCGAATTGGAGGTTCGAACACAGATGCAGGCGATTTGGTAGCAGACCGCCTTGCATTTTTTTTCATACAAAGGTATGAGTGCCGGTTGTTCAGAAAGCAATGGCAAACTACTACAGGTAAACTTGCCAAGCAAACACAAACAGCCACACACTGCTGGAGTTGACTGCGACGTCCTGTAAAAGATAAACAACTAACTTAACTTGTGTCCGTGGATTTGATACAACAGCGTCCTGTCGTAAACGAATGAGGATGCGATAGACATCCAACAACTCACATAGGCAATTATTCTCTTTTTGTTTTCTCCCGATCAGTTTTCTGCTAAGGGACTGTAATGTGGTATCGTCAATACATAGTGTATGTCTGAATTGTTAGCCAATCTTTTCCTTACTTTCGCAGGTGAAGAGTCCAGGCGTCGAACTACCATTCAACAGTACATATAACATAATATCGCGATAGAAACATTCAGCTTCGCTGTCGCACCCACGCGTATTATATAGCATCTGTTTAATCTTCAAATTTGTCCATTCTAATGAAATCACAGGACAGAAACACCAAATAATACACAGGGAAGAGAAACAAACACGAGCCAGAAAGAGAAACAATGAAGTTTGTTAGAGAATGAATATCCAATGTCAAAGATACAATTGGAAAAGACTGCTTTAAAAATGGATCGATAAGCAATGTCGATTTCTATGAAGACCGGAGGCGGTTGCTCATGGCGGAACATAGTACTAAAAGGTCTAAGCTTTCAAGGCGGTTTAGTAAAAAAAAGAGAAGATAAAAATGTCAAGCAAAAATCGACAAATGGTATTTCCATGCAGCGAGAATGGGCGTCTGTGTGTAATTGTGGAGTCTGTTTGTCGGTTTTGTCTTTTTTTGCTGTTGCAATCAGCCAGAGGAATATTATGTTTGGGGTGATTCTGAGATGCCAGTGGTAAATAACAGCTGCTTTGCTTTGTGCTGTGTCTCTGGTTAGCAGATGTTAATTATAGATATGGCTCGACGCTCATACACCTCATTGTCATCATCGTGTGCCATGCCGATATGCGTGGGTGGTCTTGATTCGCTATCTCACAACTCTTAGACACCAGACAAGTATTTCAGATCACCACCACCATCATCATCATCATCATCATCATCATCATCATCATCATCATCATCATCATCATCATCATCATCATTATCATCATCATCATCATCATCATTATGTACTATGTCGATAAACGTGGGTGGTTATGCTTCGCCATCTCGCACG
>JACEFZ010001978.1:47500-72500 GCA_014155875.1 Cepaea nemoralis | reverse complement strand
CAATGGCAAATCTTGTTATAATCTCTTCAAGGCATCTCCCATCAGATGTTATGACTGTGCCGAGATAACAGTATCGATTCACTTGTTTAAGAATATGTCCATCTACTCGTATATCACATTGTGATATTTCCTTCTTCCAGTGACGACCATAATCTGTGTCTTCTTAATATTCATTTCTAACTCTAGTTGTTCACTGTGTGCAACAACCGCATCTACTAAATTGTGCAGGTCCTGTTCATTGTCTGCAATCAAGACTGTATCATCTGCATATCTAATGTTATTGATGTTTCGACTCCCCAATGTTGATTCCTTCCATATCTTCTATATTTCTAAATATATTTTCACTGTAAAGGGAAAAAAGATCTGGAGACATTACACATCGCTGTCTCACACCTCTTTTATAGGCTGATATTGACCTACATCATTATCAATTCTATGGCAGATTGTTGTTTCCAATATATGTTGTTTACAAGTCTAAGGTCTTTTCCATCAATTTGTAGATCTTAAAGCATCCTTATCATGTCGACATGTCTCACTTTATCGAAATCTGTTGTGTAGTCAATAAGCAAAGATATAGATCTTTGTTTACTTCTATAGAACGCTCAATTACTGTTCTCAGTATATACACAGCATTTACATATGTTGGACACCATAGAGAGACATAATCACGTATAGAAAACATAGAGATCCATAATAATGTATAGACACCATACAGCGATATAATCATTCATAGACACCATTAAAGTTAGTTGCATATCCTTTACATAACATGGCAGTCAACACCAGCAATATTTTCTCTTGTGATCACTTTGCAAGTTTACGATCAGTAGTTTGCCATTACTTTCAGTACGACCGGCGCCTATACCAATTCGTAGACAAAACCAACGCGATGCGGTCTGCTGTCAAATCGCGCGCAATTGACTTTTGAAAGTGGGTATGGGGGATCACGACACGCGTCAGTAAATTCGTTTCCACGGAGCAGGTATAGACACCATAGAGGGACATAATCACGTATAGACACCATATAGAGATATAATCATGTATAGGCACCATAGAGGGACATAATTACGGATATAGACCATAGAGAAATATAATAACGTTAGACACCATAGAACAGTGGTTCTCAACCTTTTTTGGCCCGTGCCCCCCTTCACCATATTGTCAGAACGTCATTCCCCCCTTTCATATTTCCTACCTAAATATCTCGCCCCGCCCCTACACAGCATACGTAATAATGGAAGCTAAATTTAAAAGCACATACTAAAACAAGTCTAGACATCCTCATAACACATGATTTGTGTGTCTACTTACTTTATAAATTGAATTTTAGAAGGGTGAGACGTACAGAACCGTACCGTATGAAGGGAAAAACAATATAAAATAATCGGTTCTTGTATTAACACGATCTTGAAATAATCTTAATCCCTCCCCCCCCCCCCCCCCCCGGTTCTGAAGGGGTTATATTGTTAAAATTTGATCCCAGCGCTCAAACGTACATTGCTGTTTATATTGTGGCGCATATATTTCCCGAGCGCTGGTGCAGATACCTGGCCTTTTGACGTGGCGAACGCGAATTCATATTATGCATTTGTTACTGCTGTGGTCACGTTTCTGTACCACTACATTTATTTCTGGCGATGCTGTGATCTTCTCACTGTAGCTATTTCTATTATTATCTTATGCTCTGTTCAAGTTCTTCCACTCTGCACAGTTCATAACAGCTAACTATTTAGAACGAACTCCACACGTCTTGAATAGTACAACACAGCGCAGTTTTACGATTCTATTGTCTCCAAAAATTATACGTTTTACATTATCAATTATGCAACACATTTATCAGTCTTACACAATATTTCTCATCTCATCTCATCTCATCTCATCTCATCTCATCTCATCATGTTCCTCTTGTACCTTGCGGTGTCAAGGTGAAGTATAAACGCTACTTGAAACGAGAACTAGGTCCGCACTTGGCCGTGGCTCAAGCCCGACTGACTGTCTGGAGGAGACGCTGTTCCCTCGCTTGCGAATCGTCTTCATGCAAGGCGTGAATCTGTGAACCAGCTCGATTTTCACGCTGTAGTTGCTTGAAGCTCTGTGATCTATCCACAGTATTCCATGACCTAATATAGGATCATGGCATACACCATAGAAAAATATAATAACGTTAGACACCATAGAGGGACATAATTACGTGTAGACATCATAGAGAGATATAATCGCGCATAGACACCATTTTTTTCGCATATCCTTTACAGGACATCGCTGTCAACACCAGCATCTTTCAACTGTATGTTGATTTCTTGGCTCAGTAGTTTGCCATTGCTTTCTGAGCGGCCGGCTCACATACCCCGTAAGTTACCGATGCGATTCGAACCACTGCTGATTCTCACCGTCATCACGTTACCGACGAGAGTATACAAGATTACGGAGAAAAGTCATAACCGCTAAGCCACGAAGCCGGCATAGACACCATAGATAGAGTTATATCACGTATAGACACCATAGAGAGAAATATATTACGTTAGACACCATAGAGGGATATAATCACGTATGTACACCATTCATTCATTCATTCATTCATTCTTTCATTCATTCATTCATTCAGTAGCATGTCCTTTACATAACCTCGCTCCCATAACAACCTTCCAGAAAACCTCTCGATCATAAGCAAGATGTCCCGCGTCTGATACACCCATCTGGAGATCATCCGCCACATCCTGCACCCATCTTCTCTTTGGCCTTCCTCTTCCTCTCTTCCCAGGCATATACCCTTCCATTATTGTTCTCTCCAAACTTTCGTGACGTTTCAAGTGACCAAAATATTTCAATTTTCTTTGTTTTATCGTCTTTAATAGCCAACCTTCTTCAATATTCAACTCTTGAAGTATGGATGCATTTGTTCTTTTCTTTACCCAAGATATTCTTAGAACTCGTCCTATAACATTTGTATTCAAAGGCGTTTATGTGCTGTTCAGCTTGTTTAGTAAGTGTCCATGTCTCACAGGCGTATGTTGCAATGGGAAAGATGCATGCTCTTAAAAATCTAATTTGTGTAGTTCTGTCTGTCCCACTCCATAATTTATTCAGCTGTTTTAGTCTTTGAAGAGCAATGGATAGTCGCCGTTTAATTTCTTTCATTGTGTCACCGTTGTTGGTAATCAATGACCCAAGATATTTAAATTGTTCCACCAACTCCAATTTTTCTCCATTAATGTATATTTCTTTCTCCATAGTAGTTTTATCTGTATGCATTATCTTTGTTTTTGCTATGTTAAGATATAAGTTGTGATTTTCACTATTCAATTGGGTTAAGGCTATTAGGTTTTCTATACCAGTCTGTGTTGTGGATAGTAATACTGTATCATCAGCATATCGAATCTCTGGTATGTCATGACCGCCGATATTTATGGCATCATATAGCTCCCTGTTTATATCATCTCTTACATTTCTCATTATATTTTCGGCGTACAGGTTAAACAAATAGGGTGACAGCACGCAGCCCTGGTGGACTCCTTGCTTGATGTCAAACCAATCTGATGTCTCGCCATCTATTCTAACTGCTGCTTGTTGGTCTAGATAGAGCATTTTTATGAGTTGTACTACATATGATGGCAAGCCCATATTCTTCATGATTTCCCGAAGTTTCTGATGTTGTACACAGTCAAATGCCTTTGAATAATCCACAAAACATGAGAATAGGTTTACATTATATTCTCTGCACTTCTCTATTATTAAACGCATGTTGAATATGTGATCTCTTGTTCCTCTTCCTTGTCTAAATCCATCTTGAACTACGTTAATCTCTTCTTCCATTTTCTTACGAAGTCTTCCCATTATGACTTTTAGTAGAATTTTACTTGCATGACTGATCATGGCAACAGTTCTATAGTTGGTGCATAATTTCAGGTTGCCCTTTTTTGGTATTGGAATGAAGATAGTTCTCTTCCAATCTTTTGACCATATACCACATTTCCAAATCTTTGTACATAATGCATGATATATGTGTATGCTTTCTTCTCTTCCCGCTTTAATTAGTTCAGCTGGTATCTCATCACATCCAGGTGATTTACCATTCTTCAGGTTCTTTATAGCCCAAGCAATTTCATCTAATGAGGGTACACGTCCTGTCTCTGCTGTCACTGGCTCATGTATCTCATGCATATCCTCACTGTCACTCATATCATACATTTCACTGCAGTACTCCTGTCATCTTTCTAGAATTTGTCTAGATTCTGTTAAGGTACTTCCCATCTTCTCACAGATAACATTCAATTGAGGTTGAACAATTCTTGTCAATAACTTCATTTCTTCGTACATTTCATAATCTCTTCCAGTCTTATGATATTGCTCTATTCTGGTACAGCAATCTTGTATGTATTTATTTTTGTCCTTTCTTGTGTTCTTTCTTATTTCTTTATGTACACCATTTGTTTTTGCATATCCTTTACAGGACATCGCTGACAAAACCAGTATCTTTCAGCTGTGTGTTGATTTCTTGGCAAGATTACACTCAGTAGTTTGCCATTGCTTTCTGAGCGGCCGGCTCACATGCACCGTAAGTTACCGATGCGATCGAACCACTGCTGATTCTCACCGTCATCACGTTACCCACGAGAGTATACGAGATTACGGAGAAAAGTCATAAACTCTAAGCCACGAAGCCGGCATGTACACCATAGAGAAATATAATAACGTTATACACCATAGAGGGGCATAATCACTTATAGACACCATAGAGAGATATAATCACATATAGACACCATACATAGATATATATCACGTATAGACACCAGAGAGAGAGAGAGAGAGAGAGAGAGAGAGAGAGAGAGAGAGAGAGAGAGAGAGAGAGAGATCACGTTAGACACCATAGAGGGTCATAGTCACGTATGTACGCCATAGAGAAATATAATAACGTTGAGAAAGAGAGAGAGAGAGAGAGAGAGAGAGAGAGAGAGAGAGAGAGAGAGAGAGAGAGAGAGAGAGAGAGAGAGAGAGAGATTACGTTAGACACCATAGAGGGTCATAGTCACGTATGTACGCCATAGAGAAATATAATAACGTTAGACACCATAGAGGGGCATAATCACATATAGTCACCATAGAGAGATATTGTATAGACACAACAGAAACACATAATCACGTACATAAGAACACAGAGAAAAACATTTAAGGACACTAGGATATAGAGTCAGAGATGCGGTTACGCGCTGGATGAACCTCGTCTGCCAGCCACGTGATCATTGGTTTGAATCCATTTCGAGGAAGATTGTAAACATTGACCGCTACTCTCACGTTGACCCCGCCTTTAAGGGTACCAATGGGTTCCTGACTAAGGATTTTCTAGTCCCACTGTTCTTGGGTTTTCTCTATGTATGAGATAAACAGCTTTCTTTTGTCTTGTGATGAGAAGAGAGGCATTGGGGAACAAGGTGACGACTAGACAGATCGAAGGGAAGAGAGGCAGAGGCAGACGAAGAGAAATGATGCTGGGTGGATTGAGACCATGGCATTGTATGAAAGACACAAGTCATCAACACAAGGTCCTAGATCTGAACACCAACGGGAAGACACAGAAAGACCATGAAAGAAGCAAGTTCAACACAAGGTCCTAGACCTCAATACCAACTCAAAGACACTGAAAGAAATTAGCGGAGCAAATGTGTATACCTACACAGCAGAAAGAATCATCCGACTGTCTGCGACTCCCAGTTTGTGTGCTGGATGTATTCTTCATAAATGCCATGCCTGTGCAGACCAATTCTGGACATAGTCCAAGATGTCACCAACTAGTGTTGCTCAACAGTGTATGTTCCTGTGGATAAAATGGATATATCGACGTATGACTCTATGCTGATCCCATGTCGGCCTGATTGCCCTATCATCAAGTGTGGGATGGCCTATAGATTGGAGACAGGGTGTGTGAATCAGTCTGTCGAACCACAAATCGAGAATCTGTTAATATAAGCAGAGCTGCTGGACGGTCATTATATTTTTCATCGGATATGATGATGTAGCGAAATACCTTCTGCTTATCTGACTGAATAGGACTTCCTAAATGTTTGACGGACCTAGGCCTCGATGTCAATAGGACACAGAGCCCATTAGCACAAGAGTAGTCGTGAATTCAGCCCCTGGAGGATGGGGAGTATGTTCTATTTTTATTCCTGGATATTATGGATTATAATGTTCTCTGAAGGAAATTTTCAGTGGATATTGCAAGAGCAGGACACAGTTGAGTGATTAGTATGTCGATTCTTGGTTAATAGGGACATTATCTGCTACGCATTGGAGAAGAATAATCAACAGCAAAAGGAAAAGACAGACTACATAATTAGTCCAGTTAAGATGTACTGAATTATGTTGGTTTTATATATTTGGTTGTTCTGAACTCAGACCATGGTTTTTTTTTACATCTGTAAATTTGTCAATGGTGGTGGAACCAAATAGTGTTTGTTGTTTTGGTTATAAGAGCATTGATATTTGGGACATTGAGATTATCACATGTTAATATGTTTATGATACTGCACATCATCATCCCATGCCTGTTCCGGAAATTAAGTATGGTCATTATATACGTATATATATATATATATATATATATATATATATATATATATATATATATATATATATATATATATATATATATATATATATACTAGCTGCCCGGCCAGGCTTCGCCCAGGCTCTGGCGGGGATCTATGTATGTATGTATGTATGTATGTATGTATGTATGTATGTATGTATGTATGTATGTATGTATGTATGTATGTATGTATGTATGTATGTATGTATGTATGTATGTATGTATGTATGTATATGTATGTATGTATGTATGTATGTATGTATGTATGTATGTATGTATGTATGTATGTATGTATGTATGTATGTATGTATGTATGTATGTATGTATGTATGTATGTATGTATGTATCTATCTATCTATCTATCTATCCGCATGTGATGGCATGTGTTGACACACACGCGGCCAACTTTTTTTTAAAACAAAAACAAAATCGAGAATATACCCATTTAATTGTGTACTGACCTTCTCTCTGCCAAGCGAACGGAAAAAACAAATGCTTCGATTACTTCAAAAGTTCCACTCCGAAAAAAAGTACAGAAATAAAATTCTAACGTATCTAAAATAAATCCATTATTTTTAATGAACACTGGTTTTAAAATCATAAAAAGATGTGTTAGAAAATTTTCACTATTTAACTAGATGCATTACTTTTATGATAATTATTATGAAAATGCCTTAAAGATTATATCACTATATATTATAACTCATATGCCTGTAAATAACTATAGAAAAGAGTTTATAAATCTGTGAAAACAATGCAACAATCTATACATAAAATAATAGTGATGTTATTAAAAGTTATGACCCTTGAAATAATTTTTCTTATGTTAAGTCCCCTTGATAGAAATTATAAATATTAGCTGCCCGGCCCGGCTATGCCCAGGCTCTGGCGGGGATCTATCTGTCTATCTATCTATCTATCTACCTATCTATCTATCTATTTATCTATCTATCTATCTATCTATCTATCTATCTATCTATCTATCTATCTATCTATCTATCTATCTATCTATCTATCTATCTATCTATGTGGAGCATCTCATTTAATTCATCGTAAAGCGAACGGAAAAAACAAATGCTTCGATTACTTCAAAAGTTCCACTCCGAAAAAAGTACAGAAATAAAATTCTAACGTATCTAAAATAAATCCATTATTTGTAATGAACACTGGTTTTAAAAACATAAAAAGATGTGTTAGAAAATTTTCACTATTTACATAGATGCATTACTTTTATGATAATTATGAAAATGCCTTAAAGATTGTATCATTATTTATTATAACTCATATGCCTGTAAATAACTATAGACAAAGAGTTTATAAATCTTTGGGGGGAAAAATCCCGCATTTTAACAGTATTTTAACAGGTGTGCTGCGTGTAAGGTATGCATAAAGTATGAACAACACACACAAAATTAACTTAAGAATGTCCTTCCAGACACCATGTGCTCTCTTTCACTAAAATAGAAAATTAGATTTTTAACTAACTATTGCATTTCATCTGAATCTGATAAAGGGCACACACACACAAACAAATATTGTCTACATATATAGTAGAGGATATTGAAATATGGTACATGGCCAAAAGAAAAAGGGCAACCTGAAACTACTAAACGTAAATGCTGGGTACTTCAAAGGATAGGCTTCTTCTTTTTTTAGACTAAATAATAAAAAAAAAAAAACTGCATTTTAACAGGCGTGCTGCGTGTAAGGTATGCATAAGGTATGCACACCAACAACATTGAATGAAAAATGTGATGTTGACATACACGCGGCTTTTTTTTTTTTTAAACAAAAATAAAATCAAGAATATACCCATTTAATTGTGTACTGACCTTCTCTCTGCCAAGCGAACGGAAAAAACAAATGCTTCGATTACTTCAAAAGTCCACTCCGAAAAAAAGTACAGAAATAAAATTCTAACGTATATAAAATAAATCCATTATTTTTAATGAACACTGGTTTTAAAAACATAAAAAGATGTGTTAGAAAATTTTCACTATTTAAATAGATGCATCACTTTTATGACAATTATTATGAAAATGCCTTAAAGATTATATCACTATATATTATAACTCATATGCCTGTAAATAACTATAGAAAAGAGTTTATAAATCTGTGAAAACAATGCAACAATCTATACATAAAATAATAGTGATGTTATTAAAAGTTATGACCCTTGAAATAACTTTTCTTATGTTAAGTCCCCTTGATAGAAATGATAAATATTAGCTGCCCGGCTTCGCCCAGGCTCTGGCGGGGATCTGTCTATGTATCTATGTATCTATGTATCTATGTATCTATGTATCTATCTATCTATCTATCTATCTATCTATGTTTAGCATCTCATTTAATTCATCGTCAATCAACTCATTTAATCTATAGTCAGGGGACGTAACTTAAGATATAACAATGGTACTAAAAGTTATATCCCTTTTTGTCATATATTTTTATATTTTCTTATGTTCAGTCATGTAATTACACAATTAACTTTTAGAAATGTAATAGCTGATAGCTGATAGATAAAATTATGACAGTTGGTTGCAAAGGAATGAAAGAAAACGTGTAGAAAATTTCATCTCAATCGGATGGACCGTTCGCGAACGCATAAAGGACGGACATACATACATACATACATACACACATCGATTTATATATATATAATATATATGTACATATATATATATATATATATGTGTGTGTGTGTGTGTGTGTGTGTGTGTGTGTGTGTGTGTGTGTGTGTGTGTGTGTGTGTGTGTGTGTGTGTGTGTGTGTGTGTGTGTGTGTGTGTGTGTGTGTGTTACTACAGATCTTGATTTCATTCAATGGTGAACTGTTTGTCCAAATGTTGATGTTTACGTCAATTGCTTGTTGATCTTTGTTCAGCACTAGTTGTTCTTTATGTTGTAAACAATTAATGTCCTCTAGCACTATAACAAAAGGTGATCTAGTGGGAATAGAGAAGTACGCATAGACACAGTTATAAAACAAAAGTGAAGTATTTTCCTTCAAATGTTTGTGGTAGAATTCCATGATGATCTAGGGATCCCTTAGACAAACTAAGCAAATATTCTCATATATTAAATCCCACATCCCTCATAGGACTTGCATTGTACGCATAGGTGACTACATTTAAAAAAATATACATTTGTTCTGTACATTTTTAGAATTATTTACCCTCCAACAAACAAAAATGTGTAAGTTTTTCATTTGAAGCACACTCATATGACAGTATCAAAACGAACTATTATGATTGCGCGAAGTGCAAGTCCATTGATGTCCCCATCACCTCCTGAAAATACATATTTTGGTATGAACGGTTTGTCTGCCCTAGTATAATATTACCGTTTGGCCGTCTTGAAAT
The DNA here is from genome assembly GCA_014155875.1 of Cepaea nemoralis. NCBI lineage: Eukaryota > Metazoa > Mollusca > Gastropoda > Stylommatophora > Helicidae > Cepaea > Cepaea nemoralis. Next base: position 62,553 of record JACEFZ010001978.1, on the reverse strand, counting down.
TTGTAAAAAGTCTTGAAACTGTTCGTCTGGAATTTTATAACAAAGAAATTGCAACTAAAGAATCCGTAGTGATTCCCGCTTCTCTCTGCTGAAAAGGAAAAATGTTGTGACGCCCAAGGAGGTAGTGAACCCCAGTTGGGAACCTGAAGGAGGTAGTGACCTTAAGGAGGTAAGGAGCCACAGGTTGGGAACCTCAGGCAGTTAACGATCGACTGGGTGAGAAGGACAATGAGGTCGTTACCTCCAGGCTGGAAACCGGAATAAATTAATCTACAGGATTGAATCTACAAGGAGCTTGGGAACAACGAGGAGGCAGTGATCCATACATTGGAAACCACAAAAAGGTAAAGACCCACATGATGAAAACCACAAGGAGGTAGCCAAGTACAGGTTGGCAACGACAAGGAGGATCCGATCTAATGATATGGAAAAACAAGGATGCAGTGATCAACGAGGGAGGTTTGGAATCACAAAGATACAGCGAGTAAGGAAGTAGATTTGGAATCACAAGGATGCAATGATCAAGGAGGTAGGTTTGGAATCATAAAGATGTAGTGATCAAGGAGGTAGGATTGGCATCACAAGGATGCTGTGATAAAGGAGGTAGTGATCTAATGATTTGGAATTACTAGGATGCAGTGATTAAGGAGGTATGATTGGAATCACAAGGATGTAGTGAATAACAGGTTGGAAACCACAGCGACTGTATGATCCACACCTTGCAAACCAAACCATAAGACAGGTAGTGGCCCACAGGTTGAGAACGACAAGTTGGTATTGACCCAGAGGTATGAATCCAGACTTATTTAGTGACAAAGCTTGGGAACCACAAGTAGTCAGTTACGCACAGACAATAAACCACAAGGGATAGTGGCCTACAGTTTGAAAACTACAATGGGTAGTGGCCCACAGGTTGGAGATTACAAGACGATATTGTTTCCCATATGTTGGGAAACACAAGTAGATACTGACCCACTGATAGGAAACCACAAAGGTTAGTGGTCTACACGTGTAGCTGTTGACAGCGATGTCCTGTAAAAGGATATGAAAGCAAAAAAAAAAAAAAAACAATACACACGGGGGTCTGATCTCACATGAAAGCATCCCGGTCCTCACCGGGATGCTTGAGCCCGGGACTTCCAGCACTCGAATCTGACACCATACCTCGAGACCACTCAGTCCCCACAGGTAGGAGACCACAAGACGTTACTGACCCAGCGATTGGAAACCACAATTAGATAGCGACCCACATCTAGGCAACCACAAAGATTTAATATCCCGCATGCTGGGAAATTCTCTTCCAGCGAACGATAATCTCTAAACTCTGACAAATGTTAAAGGCTGTGTTTTACATTTGCGAATCTACTCGCAAATTGTTTTGCGAATCTAGCTGTAAATTATTTGTGTTGAATAAGCAATTTTCAAATACCAAAGTTGTTTAACAATAATAACTTGCAGAAATGTTGACGACTGCATGCTTCACCGGAACCAGAACAGCATTAATTGGCGCAATCGTTAAGTGAACTTTACGAGGTTTTTTTGTGTCGGGGAATGGACGCCAAATGGATCCCTTGAGACTCTTGACTGCAATGATGTTGTTCGAGAATGGGGCAATATTGTGGTTACTGTGCTTTCAACGGTTTTATCTACAACTGGGTTAATTAACATACGATTTTATCTACAACTGGGTAAATGAAAATTAAGTGCTAAAGGACGACGGTACAAAAAATGTAAGTATACCGTGACTCATGTATTACTTCGGTACCTTGTTTTATATTAAAATAACATAACTCTCATCTCATCTCATCTCACCATGTTCCTCGTGTTCCTTGCGATGTCGATGCTAAGTTTAAACAGCGGGAGAGTGCCCGCTTATGGGCTTCTTGTATCGATATTCTCATGCACTTTTTTATTCTCTGCATCCATCGTTTACATGGTCGGCCTCTTCCTCTGCTTCTCTCTGGTCTGTTGTACATCATTGCTTATTGTGGCATACTGTTAGTTGGTAACTTACTTGCATGGCCAAACCATTTGACTTGCTGCCCTCTAATAAAATCTAGTGCAGCTAAGCCCGCCCTCCGCCCCCCCCCCCCCCCACCACTTTAGTCCTGATTTCTTCATTTCTGATCTTATCTCTTCTTAATACGTTGAGTATTCTTCTCAGGAATCTAACGTCTGTTGTTGTGATTTTTCGTTTCTATTTTTCTGTCATTTTCCAGGTTTGGCATTGGTAACGTAGAACTGGTAGGAAGATTGTGTTGTAAAGTGCTTTCTTGGTAGTTATTGATACATGTTTGTTCTTTAGTATTGGTGCCATTTGTCCATTGAGTTGGTTTGCCTTATTGCAACTATTTTCGATCTCGTCTTCTGAATTGCCATTTGATGATATTATACCTTCTTAGGTACTTGAAACTCTTTACTTGTTTCAATGGATGTTCATTTAGGTGAATTGTTGTTGCTTTTTCAGTCATTACCTCTGTTTTACTTGTGCTAATGTTCATGTTATGTTCCCTACACATTTCATTTAGACTATTCATGTCGTCTTGTAATTCAACTTTGATTTTGCTATTAATGCTTGGTCGTCCGCAAACATGAGTTCTCTAATGGTTACATTTGCAGATGGTTCTTCTTCCGTTTTCTCGTCATGCGGTGTTCTTGCGGTCTCTGTTTGGCTGGTTTCTTTACATATTTTGTCTATGCATGTTATGAACAAGAGAGAGGACAGGACCAAACTTGTTGTACTCCAGATCTTATGGTGAAGGGTTCTGAGTGTCCTCCAGTTGCGCTCACTAAGCATTCACTGTTGTTGTATAAGCTTCTACATAGGATTGATAGATGTGTACTCACTCCATACTGTTTAACGATTTCCCACAGCTTGTTTTTATCTACTCTATCAACTGCCTTTTCTTGGTCGACAAAGGCTATGTAGAGTGTTTAATTAAATTCTATTGATTTTAATATAAGTTGTCTAAGAGCAAAAAGGGCATCTCTACATCCTTTGGTTTTCCTAAATCCCTGTTGTTTTTCGCTTAGCTGGGGTTCTATAGTAGTCAATCAATCAATCAATCATGTGCCATGCCGGAAAGCGTGGGCGGTCATGACTCACCATTTCACTCGATCACCAGAGTCGTGAATCAGCTCAGTGTTCTTGTATCGTCCATGCCATGTGGCCAAGCCATCCAGATATTTTCCTCTCGGTCTTCCTCTTGGTCTGTTCCCTTCGATCTTGCCAGTTGTCACTAAGTTCTCCAGTCCATTTCTTCTCATAACATGTCCAAAAATTTTGACTGTCTACGTCTAATTTCTCTAATCAATCTACGATTTTCATTTGTCTCCTGTAGTACTTGGTCATTGGTTTTTCTATCTGTCCATGGTATTCTTTGCATTTTCCTCAGAAACCACATTTCTGCAGCCATCAGATGTTTTTCAGCTTGACTGCACATTGTCCAAGTTTCACATCCATACAAAAGAACAGGCTCTATGTATCCCCTCAACACTCTTTTTCTCGTTTCAATTGACATCTTTTTATTGGTCAGAATGTTTTTCATCTTGCTAAAGGCTACTTTCGCCATGGCGATTCTTGTTCTAATCTCTTCAAGGCATCTCCCATCAGATGTTATGACCGTTCCGAGATAATTGTACCGATTCACTTGTTGAAGAATATTCCCATTTACTTGTATATTACATTGTGGTACTTCGTTCTTCCTAGTGACGACCATAACCTGTGTCTTCTTACAATTTAATTCCAACCCCAGCTGCTCACTGTGGACAACAACCGCGTCTACTAATTGTTGCAGATCCTGTGCATTGTCTGCAATCAATACTGTATCATCTGCATATCTAATGTTATTTATGTTTCGTCCTCCAATGCTGATTCCATTTATGTCTTCTACATTTCTGAAAATATTTTCACTGTATAGGGAAAAAAGATCTGGAGACATTACACATCCCTGCCTAACACCTCTCTTAATAGGTTGATATTGTCCCACTTCATTATCAATCCTTATGGCAGCTTGTTGTTTCCAATATATGTTTTTTATAAGTCTAATGTCTTTCCCATCAATTTGTAGATCTGCAAGCATATCCACCATGTTGACATGTCTAACTCTACCAAAAGCTTTTGTGTAGTCAATAAAGCACAGATGTATATCCTTGTTTACTTCTATAGCACGTTCAATAACTGTACGCAGCATATACACAGCATTTACTGTACCCTTTCCTTCTACAAACCCACATTGTTCTTCCCCTATTTCAGGTTGTATTTTCTTCCTCACTCTTTGCATGATAATTCGTAACAAGATCTTTGTGATGTGACTCATTATACTAATTGTTCTATGTTGATCACATTCCAAGGTTCCTGATTTCTTTGGGATTGCAATAAATACAGAATTACATAATTCAGAAGGTATATCTCCAGTATCATATAATGTGTTCAGCAGTCTGGTGACTTGCTCTAGTCCAAATTCTTCTAAAGCTTTAATCATTTCTGTTGTGATGTTATCTGCACCGGGGGCCTTGCCAGCTTTCATATGCTTAAGAACATTTTGAACCTCTATCTTTAAAATTGGTGGGCCTTCATTATTAAATCTAATATCATACTGTTCCTCTCTGTTATCATTATACAGGTTTTTCACATAATCTGTCCATACATGTAGAATCTGATCTTTTTCTATTATGATTTTGCCATCTTTAGTTTTTAGACAGCCTGTTGATGTACTTGTTCTTTTATTAGTAAGTTCCTGAATTCTTTTGTGCACTAATTTGGTATTTTGACTGTTGTGTTGTTTTTCAATTTCTAAGCACTTTTCCTCAAGCCATGATTCTTTTGCCTTCCTACATAATATTCTGACTTGTCTGTGAATTTCTTCATATTTGGCAGGATTATTTTTGTTGAGTCTTCTTGTTTCCATTAGGTGTAAAATGTCTTCAGCCATCCATTTCTTACGACCCACCTTCTTTAATTTTGGAATAGTTGTTTCTGCAGCCAAACTGATTGAATTCTTTAACATTTCCCATTGATCATTCACATCCTGGAATAATATCTCTAGATCAGACAATATATCAAATCTGTTCTGTACTTCTATGTTGAATTTGTTTTGTATTTCCTTGTCATTACTCAATGTACACAAATCATATTTAGTGTTTCCTGTTATATACTTGACTTTCTTCAGCTTTATCCTCAATGTTCCTGTAAGTAGTCTGTGGTCACTATAACAATCAGCACTGGGAACTGTTTTTGCTACTGTTAGCGCGTTTCTAAATCTTCTGCTAATCAGAATGTAGTCAATCTGGTTTCTGATCCTGCTATCAGGACTCCTCCATGTCCATAATCTTCTAGGGTGTTGCTTAAACCATGTGTTTCCTACAATCATTTCCTTTTCTTTAGCCCACTCTACGAGTCTGTATCCTCTTTCATTTCTCTCTCCTAAACCATAGTTTCCTACTGTGTATTTATCACCTTGATTTCCTACTTTTGCATTGAAGTCTCCTATTATGATGTTTATTTCTGAATTTTTACATTTCTTTAAGGCAGACTCTATGTCATTATAGAATTCCTCTACACTATCTTCACTGGACTCTCCTGTTGGGGCATATACTTGAATAACATTTATGCTAAAAGGTCTGCCACTCAATTTAACTAGTAGAACTCTGTCCGACACGGCCCAATATCCTTGAACAGATTTTGATGTTTTCCGGTCCAAAATTATTGCCACTCCCCTGTGTCGATCTTCACCTCCAGAATAAATAATCTTAAAATCTTCCTCTATCTTGATGCCCGCTCCTGTCCATCTCGTTTCGCACATCCCTAAAATATTAATTTTTTCTCTTTGAATTTCTTGTTTTATGTTCTCTAATTTTCCGTCGTCGTTTAACGTCCTAACGTTCCATGTTGCTAATTTTAATGTCTCTGTCCTTGTCTTGCGATGATCAGTCTTTAAGCGAATCATAATATACTAGGCACTTTCAAAGAGGTAGTTTGCCGTTGCTTTCCTCTATGGCAGTGACCATACTGGCCGGATGACCGCAACCATTCTCTCTCGAAAGAGATCCTCTGCCTGCCGTCGCGAAACTCGAGACCATGACCAACAAATATCTGTCGGCTGCCCTCAAAATTTCATCCACCACCTGCCTTCCAGTGGCTTCTTTTGAAAACTTCCAATAAACGAACACAAAATAACATCACATAATCCACAGGAAAACACTATCCACATGAAATCCCCAGGAAATCCACAGGAAATTCACAGGAAACACAAAACAGCTTCTCCCCGAAAAATAACGCGTCGTCATTTCGTCGCCATTGTACCGGAAATACCGGTCTATAGTAGTACGTAATCTTTAATCTTTTCTCAAGACATAACTCTACAAAATGTCATAACTGTTTTTTTGGGGGTTTTTTTTTTTTTGGGGGGGGGGGGGGGGAGGGGGGGGGGGGGGGGGGGGGGGGTTGGTATGGCAAACATTGTACATCTGATTTTGCATAAATGAAGCCTGCTAAATCAAAATATCACATTTATTTTTTCTGTAGGAGCTCTAATTTTTCAGATACATGCATTTGTGTATTTAATTAATATTATTATATTATTATCTGAATGAGGCTCTGGAAGAAGACAAAAAAAACTATTGCTATATGGTCCCTTACAAACTGAAACTGCTTGTTTACTTACAGAGAGCCCAAGAACCACAATGATTACTGTAATTTCTGTGTTGTCAATATTAAGGAATTAATGGAATAAATCAAATGGAAATAACCAAATTTAGATTCTTCTAGACCAGTGGTTCTCAACCAGTGGGGAATTCCCCCCCCCCCCCCCCAGGGGGGAATTTTGGGTTTCCAGGGGGGGGGGGGGAATGAAGATTATTTCAAGATCGCGTTAATACAAGAACCGATTACTTGATATTGTTTTTCCCTTCATACTTTACGGTTCTGTACGTCTCACCCTTCTAAATTCATTTTATAAGTAAGTAGACCCACAAATCACGTTTTATGTGGACGTCTAGACTTGTTTTGGTATGTGCTTCCATTATTACGTATACTATGTAGGGGCGGGAGGGAATGACGTCCTGAAAATATGGTGAAGGGGGGCACGGGCACAAAAAGGTTGAGAACCACTGTTCTAGACGATATGTCACAGGCGGTGAAGACATATCAATTCCAAATTTTAGTCACATTTCCGATTTCCCGCTAGAAGATGAAACAGTAGTGGCATGTAGAATGATATGTGACAGTGATAGTGATTTTGAAGATGATTTTTCAGCTCCTCAACGCTTCGACCAGCGTGAACTGAATGACCTACTCCGATATCTATATCTAAACAAGGAATCTTCAGAACATTTGGCTTCAAAATTGAAAAAAAAAATTACTGACTGCCGAAGCACAGGTTATTTGTTTTTAAAAATCGCTGCAGAGAGCAAGGTTTTCTTCCATTCTGTAATAAAGAAAACAACCTATGTTTTATACTTATGTAGGAGATCTTGTAAACGAAATGGGTGTAAGTAGTTAACCAGATGAGTGGCGAATTTTCATTGACAGCTCTAGATATAGTTTGAAAGGTGTTCTCTTACACAATAGTTAGTAACAATTACAGCTCAATTTCAATTGCTCATTTACTACAATGAAGGGGGAGTATGCTATAATAGCACATATCTGGAACAAATGAAGTAGTTAGAACATAACTTGATGGTTCGTGTAGATCTCAAAATGATAAACGTCTTCCTCGGTCAGCAAATAGGATTCACAAAATACCCATTCTTTAAAAGTTTGTGGGATAGCAGGGCAAAAGATACACACTGGACAAAGAAACAGTGGCCTATTGAGTTATGACTTTTGAGTTGGAGAAAAAACTATTGTCAATAAGCTTCTCAGTTATCGACACCAGAGCTCAACTACCACCCTTACATATAAAGTTTGGCTTTATGAAGTAATTTGTTAAGGCACTGAACAAAGAGGGTACATGTTTTAATTACTTACGCATCAAGTTTCTGGAAAGGGCAAGGACAAACTTAAAGCTGGAATTTGTGATGGGCCTCGGATTAGAAAGTTAATAAACGATCTAAATGTTATTGATTCGATGTGTCTACACCCTGGTCATCATTTGGTTTAGTTGTGCACAACTGTCTGGGTAACTTTAAAGCAGACAATTATTCTGAATTAGTTGAAAACATGCTGTCAAGTGTTTGTAGGCTTGGATGCAACATGAGCAAACAAGTGTACTACGTCCATAACCATTTATATTTCTTTCCCGAGAATCTTGGCGACTTTAGTGAGGAGCAAGGTGAAATACTTCACAACGATATTTTAAAAAATGGTAGAGAGATACCAGGTACTTTTGGAAGCCCACTTAATGACGGATTACTGTTGCACCCTTAAGCGTGACTGTCCAGTCATATCACATTCAAGCACGTCCTCGAAAAGAAGCTTTCTTTGTTTACTAGACGTAATAACATTTTTGGTGTTTTATATGAAGGCAATAAATGCACAGTAATTACATATAATATGAATGCAGATTACAGTCAAAATGCCACTGTTGGCACTTAAGTCTAGGCTTGTACATAACAATTGCCCAAATAAGAAGGTCATTCTTTGTTAGCTCTATAACTAGAGCTGATAGAAAATAAAAATCTGATTACATTTTTGGAATCAGCAACACATAATTACCAAAGAGCAGCTATACAATTTAAAGCATCAAAATGTGTGTAGACAAGTGTAATCGGAGAAGACACATATTTGTATTGTCCAGTGGTCCTCAACCTTTCTTGGCCCATGCACCCCTTCACCATATGTTCAGAATGCCATTTCCTCTCCTCCCTCCCACACCCCTTTCGTAATTCCTTCCTATAAATTCCCCCGCCCCTATACAGTACAGTTAAAGATGGAAGCTAAATTTAATAACACAATCTACATCAAGTCTAGACGTCTACATAAAACGTGACTTGCAGGTCTACTTACGTTATAAAACGAAAAAAAAGGAATTTCGGAAGGGTGAGAAGTACAGAACCGTAACGTATGGAGGAAAAAACAATATCAAGTAATCTGTTCTTGCATTAACGCCATCTTGAAATACTCTTAATTTCTGTCTCTCTCTCCCCCCCCCCCCCCCCTACTCTTAGAAACCCGAAAGTTCCCCCGTCGGGGGGGGGGGGGGATTATCCACCGGTTGAGCACAACTGGTATAGAGGAACCGGGGCAATCTATGGCAGATGTGATCAATATCTCAACAGCCTCCCTTACTTCCCAAGACAGTTTCAAGTACACACATTTATGCTGGGTCGACCCGGGACCGCATGTCGTAATTTTACAAACACGCCTCGATGCCAATTCTCCTCTTTCTTCCCATTTTTTCCTGCTATTGCTGCTTGTCCTCCTCCTCTTCTTCTTCCTCCTCCTCTTTCTTCTTCTTCTTCTTCTTCTTCTTCTTCTTCTTCTTCTTCTTCTTCTTCTTCTTCTTATTATTATTATTATTTATTATTATTATTATTATTATTATTATTTCTTGTTGTAGCTTTCGTTCTCAATTGCTACATAAAGTTTTTAAAATATCGTGGACAAAGAAGAAGACAAATACTGACATTCTGCAAGATGTGAACATCAAAGAGAACTGGCCTATAAGCAGTATTATGTCTCAGACACTGCAATAATATGGCCATATCAAGCCTCACAGTGGCTAGGAAACATAACCCGGTGGAAGACATGGTTCCTAATAGACAAGGCAGTTTTCGAAGAGCACGAAGATGGACAAGGTACATCGTAGGCGCCTTTGATATGAGAGTGCAACAAGGCAGGTGAAATGGCAAGAGATCGAGAGGCTATTACACGCGCCGTGATCAGAGCGACGTATTGCTATATATATATATATATATATATATATATATATATTATATATATATATATATATATATATATATATATCATCATCAAGTGCCGTGCCGGCTGGCGTAGGCGTTCATGGCTCTCCATAGATCTCGGTCTTTGGTTTTCTGGATCAACTCTGCTGCTGATATTCCTCCATGCCACCGTCTCAATCCATCCAGCATCATTTCTCTTGGTCTGCCTCTGCCTCTCTTCCCCTCGATCTTTCCAGTTGTTACGATGTTCTCCAATGCCTCTCTTCTCATCACGTGACCGAAGAAAGATGTTTGTCTCTGTCTTATTGTTGTATATAATGTTCTAGTTTCATTAGCCTGTTTCAGGCAGTCGTCGTTAGTTACTCTGGCAGTCCAAGGAATTCGCAACATTCGTCTCAGGAACCACATCTCTGTTGCTTCTAATTTCTTCTTAATTTGTTCATTTACATTCCAAGATTCACTGCCATACAGCAAAACTGGTTCTACATAGCATTTCAGCACTCTCTTTCTTACATTCAGTGATAGCGACTTATTGCATAAGATACTCTTCATTTTCTGAAATGCGGCTTTTGCCTGCCCTATTCTGCTCCTAATCTCTGTCGTACATCTTCCATCTGATGTTATAAATGCCCCTAGGTATCTAAAATTATCAACTTGGTTAAGGATTTTCCCTTCTATGTCTATGCCACATTTTGGTGTCACCATTTTCTTTGATATTACCATTGTTACTGTTTTCTTGATATTCAAGGAGAGTCCTTTCCTTGCACTCTCTGTTACTACAACATCTAATAATTGTTGTAGGTCTGTTGAATTGTCCGCCACCAATACTGTGTCATCTGCATAGCGTATATTATTTATATTATAGCCTCCAACTAGTATTCCTGGCATCTCTTTGATTTCTTTCATTATTACTTCGCTATACAGGGAGAAAAGATCTGGTGACAAGACACACCCTTGTCGTACTCCTAGCTTTATCTGTTCGTAACTACCCTCTTTATTTCCCATTTTAATTGTGCTACTTGGTTCCAGTAAACATTCTTTATTATTCTTAAATCTTTTTCATCAATGTCTTCCAACATTTTAATCAGTTCATCATGTTTTACTTTATCAAATGCCTTAGTATAATCTATGAAGCACAAATATATGTCTCTCTGTTTCTCTATTGACCTTTCTATTAGTGTCCGTAATGTATAAATTGCATTGTTTGTGCCCTTTCCTTCCACAAATCCATACTGTTCTTCACTAATTTCCATTTTTATTTTCTTTTTGGTTCTTCTCATTATGATTCTGAGTAGAAGCTTAGTGATATGGTTTATAAGGTTAATTGTACGAAAATCTTCACAATCAATTGCTCCTGGTCTTTTTGGTATAGCTATAAATACAGATCTCAGCATATTACTGGGTAAATATCCACTGCTGTAAATATCATTCAACATTTTGGTTAATATATCTACTCCAAATTCTCCCAATAATTCTAATTCTTCTATTGTGATTTCATCTGGCCCAGCTGTTTTTCCTTTCTTCATACGTTTCATAGCGTCAGCGACTTCTTCTTTCAGAATAGGTGGACCTTCTAAGTTGTTCCTTCCTGTAAGCTCACTGATTTGTCTGTGCATATTTTTTGTATCTTTAATGGAATTTAATTTAATTCATTTGCATTGCTCGTTTAACCAACTTTCTTTAGCCTTCCCACATTTATCTTTTATTTCTTTATTTATCTTAGCGTATTCTTGTTTGTCATTTTTACTCTGTTTTCTTTTGTCCATCAGTTTTAAGATTTCTTCATTCATCCATTTTTTCTTAGCTATTTTGCCTCTCTCCGGTAATACTTCTTTGCTAGTTTGATGAATGGAGTCCCTTAACATTTCCCATTGTTCATTTATACTCTGTATTTTAGCTATTGCTATAGCTATATATAGCTATATATATATATATATATATATATATATATATATATATATATATATATATATATATATATATATATATATATATATATATATATATATTTCTCTTCTTCAACAGAGAATACAGACAGATGGGGCACACATGTTAACAGTTTAATTGTCATATATGTTTACAGTTTCATTTACACAAACGTTCTCATCTCATCTCATCATGTTCCTCTTGTACCTTGCGGTGTCGAGGTGAAGTATAAACTTCGTGAGAGTGCCCGGTTATGGGCTTCGTATATCGACATTCCCATGGATTCTGTTATTCCCTCCGTCCAACGTTTACGTGGTCGGCCTCTTCCTCTGTTTCCATCTGGTCTGTATATCATTGCTTGTTGTGGCATGCTGTTGACTGGTAACCTACTTGCATGGCCAAACCATTTGACTTGCTGCTTTCTAATAAAATCTAGAGCAGCTTTAACCACCACTTTAGTCCTGATTTCTTCATTTCTGATCTTATCTCTTCTTGATACGTTGAGTATTCTTCTCAGGAACCTCATTTCTGTTGTTATGATTTTTCTTTTCTCTTTTTCTGTCATTGTCCAGGTTTGGCATTGGTAGCACAGAGTTGGTAGGAAGATTGTGTTGTAAAGTGCTTTCTTAGTAGTTATTGATACATGTTTGTTCTTTAGTATTGGTGCCATTTGTCCAATGAGTTGATTTGCCTTATTGCACCTATTTTCGATCTCGTCTTCTGATCTGCCATTTGATGATATTATACTTCCTAGGTACTTGAAGCTCTTTACTTGTTTCAAGGGATGTTCGTTTAGGTGAATTGTTGCTGTTTGTTCTTCTTTAGTTATAGTCATTACCTCTGTTTTGCTTGTGCTAATTTTCATGTTATGTTCCCTACACATATCGTTTAGACTATTCATGCGGTCTTATAATTCAGCTTCTGATTTTGCTATTAGTGCTTGGTCGTCCGCAAACAGGAGTTCTCTAATGGTTACATTTGCAGATGGTTCTTCTTCTGTGTTCTCGTCATGCGGTATTCTTGCTGTCTCTGCTTGGTTGGTTTCTTTACATATGTTGTCTATATATGTTATGAACAAGAGAGGGGACAGGACACAACCTTGTCGTACTCCAGATCTTATGGTGAAGGGTTCTGAGTGTCCTCCAGTTGCTCTCACTATGCATTCACTGTTGTTGTATAAATTTCTACATAGGTTTGTTAGATGTGTACTCACTCCATATTGTTTAAGGATTTCCCACAGCTTGTTTCTATCTACCCTATCAAATGCCTTTACTTGGTCGACAAAGGCTAAGTAGAGTGTTTCATTGAATTCGATTGATTTTTCTATAAGTTGTCTAAGAGCAAACATGGCGTCTGTGCATCCGTTGTTTTTCCTAAATCCAAGCTGCGTTTCGCTTAGCTGGGGTTCTAAAGTAGTTCGTAATCTTTTTTCAAGAATTTTGCAAAATATTTTCCCAGTATGACTCAACAGTGAAATGCCTCTGTATTGTGTGCAATCTCTTTTGCTGCCTTTATTTTTCCAAATTGGGATAATTATGGCGTTTCCCCAGTCTCGTGGTGTCTGTTGTTCTACCCAAACATGGTTGAATAGTCTATGTTAACGTTAACAGTTTATTTACATATGTGTTAACAGTTTAATGTACACACATATTATCAGTTAATTTATACACGTGCCAGCAGTTTCATTTATACACATGTTAATAGTTGAATTTAAACATATGTTAACATTTTAATTTACACATATGTTAACAGTTTATTTTATAATGTATTTTTTAACATTTAATTACACACATGTTAACAGTTTAATTTTCACATACATTTATAGTTTCATTTACATGCACGTTAACATTTTGATTTACACACGCGATAACAGTTTCATGTACGCATATGTTAACAGTTTAATTTACATACATATTAACATTTTAATTTACACACGTGTTTACAGTTTTATTTACGTACATGATTTACACAAACGTTAACAGTTTCATATACATACATGTCAACAGTTGAATGTAACAGAAATCACACAGACAGCAGTCGTCCTTTAGCTTCCACGCACTTTAATATAAAACCGGAGCACCATTGAAAGAATACAGACACAAGCCTGACAAAGATCACAGAGTTAGAGTACGACAGACACAGTTTCAGATGTGAAATGTACAGAAAGGAAAAGTTCTAGAAGCATTGTCTTATTCTGATCAGCAGCTGATTAAGAACTCTTCAAAAGTGGAATAAAGAAAGGAAAATACGTGTTTTTAAACGCGGCCCACGTAAATCTAAGGACTCTCTTTCTACATCAGCCATCGTCTGCTGTCAACTTCCGGCCTCTCCTTTCTTTTAGCCCAACTTTCTAAGACGCGAACAAAACAGGGTGAAAACGCATTTTCAATTCGTACGTCTGCCCAATCAAAAGATAATAAATAGGGATGGACAATCAAAGATAATCAACAGATTCGTTACGTGAAGAAAAAATTACAGCCACAAGCACTTTATATTACATGAAATAATTTTCTTTTTAAATTACGGCCTGGAGCAGTTTATAAACACGGCATGACAGAGAAAAATGGAAGCTTCTGGCACTTTGAAGAAATCTTCGCTAATGCTTGGGTAGATAGAACTGGGAAGGAGCGCGGAGCAGAGTGGATGACAAGTTCAAATGATGTGAACCAAGCGGATGCAGGCATCGGTGAAAGAATAATTCAGCTAAGCTGCCTTATCCGGGCATTAAGGAAGGGATTTGGTAAAAATTACGTTGAAAGCCGACTGCAACAATTCAAACAAAGGCGCGCTGTTATCTATGCTGATAAAAATGGTCTTAGTATTAGCAAAACTGTTTTCACTTTTTGTCTAAATATGGCTATCGAGTTTACAAATAAAATATCTTGTAAATTATTGGCTTCTCCTGTGATTTGTTGTGAAGTGTGGGACAATAGGTTACAATTGGTGGATCTGTTCACCAATCAGCGTCGTCCCTGCTAAAGTGTTGGTGGAAATGAAGAGAGACACGGGATGAAGATGTGGAGTGTAATAACTACAGTACAATACTATTATGTAACTGATGACTGGCGAAGTTGATAGCGAACTCCGCTGGTAAGGCTGGACGCGCGTTTGAAGACTAGACTCGTCGCATGTCACAGTCTCTTCCTCCTTGCTGTAGGACAATAAAATGTGGTGTCGCAATAACATCATACGTGTTTGTCCATCAAGTATCATGATGACCATTTATTTCATCCAGTTGGCTTGACATTTTTGAGCCGTGAGTTCTAAGATGGCTGGTAATTCCT
>JACEFZ010001978.1:5000-45000 GCA_014155875.1 Cepaea nemoralis | reverse complement strand
CACCCCGGGAAACAAACAAGATTGAGATATGAGGACAGCAAACTTTCCCGGCCGAAGATAAGAAGTTATCAGATGGACTGATCTGCCTAGGAGACTCCAAGAAGCTGGGCATATCTGCCCTGTCTGGTGTAATCGCTATGCCAACACTAACATGTGTAAATCACCAATAGTTAAAACACGCAGACGCTCGCACTGCAGTCGCTACATAAACACTAGCATAAATCACCACTACTTTAGACATCAACTCTCCCACTATCGCAGCTACACTAAACCAAATATATGTAAATCACCACTGCTTCAAGAATACACCGACGCTACCACTGCAGTCGCAACATCAACACTAGCATATATAAATCACCACTACTTCAGACTCCCGACTCTCTCACTGTCGAAACTATACTAAACCAAATACAGTATCTGTAAATCACCACCCACTTCAGACACCTATTCTCTCAATATCGTAGCTGCACTAAACCAAATATATGTAAATCACCACTACTTCAAGCATACACCGACACTCCCACTGCGGTGACTTCATCAGCACTGCCGAACTGTCAAAACTGTCAGCTAATGCCTACAGTTCCATGCGGTGTAGGACATGGGTGTCTTCAGTCTGGGGAATTGTGCCTTCTGGCTCGTGCAGTCGCCTCGAACTGTGCTGGGTATGGTTTTTTTTTTCGCCTCCGACAGCACAACTATATGTAATCATCGATAGCCCGTCACTGTCGAAGACGGCGAATAGGTGGGCAATCCGTGCAACAATGGGGGGAATGCCTTTCCATATGCCGCAGCGTGTTGTTATGTGCACCGGTTTTTGTACTAGCTCGTTTGCAGTATGCATTACTGCGTATGCAACTGCTTGTGTTTCCAGTGACTGCTGCTTCCATCAACCATGGAGTGTAATCCTAGTTACGAACTGCTGAGCTGGCATTATGGCATGCATGCGCGTGCGTTTTGCAAGAACTGCTATCTGCTCCACTTCTCAGTGACAGTGAGAAGAATTTGGTGTGATATTCGCTGGCATAAAAATAGAGCATTTATGGGGTGAAGTTGGAACCGCGACAATCGCTAACATTTAAACAATTACCCAAAACACACAGCGACGCTCCCACTACCGTAATGACACCAACACCAAAGTACGCAAATCACCAATACCTGAAACACTACACCTACGCACAACCCCATTAACTCATTCAGTCCAGACAGCTATTTTATTGTCCAACTCTGTCTTTTAGACATGAAAAATGACACCAAAAAAAAGTCTTATAAGTCGAGAGGATCAACTTCATTGCCCAAAGAACTGTTAAGTCATCTTAAAGTTGCACTACATTGTTTCCTCAAACCTGCTTGATACATCTGATTACAGCAAGCATTGCGTTCCCTAGCCTTTGACTATCCTTAGTCTACCTCCAAGGCGGCAGACTTGCGTCCTTCCTCGTCTGGTTCCTATCACTTGACCTGTCCGACATGGACGACCCTTTATTTTATTTTATTTTATTTTATTTTCAAAGGGTTAAGAATTGGGCACGCAGGCCCGTCTAACATTCTGCCCTTCTATCCCTCTCTTTCATACATTATATTATTCACACATCATTCAAGGCTAAATGAAAACAACAATATAAAAGATATGCATTATAAAGGCATGTGAAAAATGAAAAATCAATACTACACTACTCAGTAATAGTAATGACTGATGTGGCACTTGTTATTAACTATGTGGAATATACTGGCCTACCAAAAGGGGACTGGCTATTATACTAGGGTTTTATTATTATTATTATTATTATTATTATTATTATTAATATTATTATTATTATTATTATTTCTATTATTAAGGGGGAAGGTAAGCCGTACTGAGATAGTGTTCAAATAATTTGCGATTATAAGTATAGGGATTGGTGATGTCTTTTATTTCTTATGGAAGATTGTTCCACAGCTGAGCTGCAGAGAACGTTAAGCTTGCTTTGTATAAGTCTATCGTAGGCTTCGGAATGTGTAATATTTAATCGTTTACTGTGTCTAGTCTAGCATTATGTTTAAACAATGGCCAAAGGTAATTTGGGGCATTCCGATGTAGGATTTTGTGAATTAGTTTGGCCTTATTGAAAAGCAGGCGTTTGCAGAGTGGTAGTAACTGAAGGCGTTTATGCAGGCTAGGATTGTCAGTTAAATGTTTGCTATAAATTAAACTCATGGCCCGTTTCTGGAGTGAGTAAAGTCGCTTGGTGCTTGCATTGGAACAACCATCCCAGATTGTAGAGCAGTAGTCAAAAATGTGTCTGTATGTGAGAAGTATAGAATATTTTCCTTGTGTCCTCATCAGTATGTTTCTATCAATGATGAGGCTTAATGTTTTGTGCCCAATTACACTTTCTACTGGCATGTTATCGATGTGAAGTTGAAGTGATCTGTGTGAATTTAGAGTTTTAAGACTTTGTCTGGTTGTTAATAACATAGATTTTGTTTTAGTGATGTTAAGTTGCATACGGTTCGCATAGCTCCACCTAGATACATTATTTAATTCTTGTTGCAAAGACGACTCCAACAAATTACTGCAGCTGTTCTGCCGTCGGCGTAACTTTAGGGAAAAAATGTTCATACTTACCTCAGAATTCCGAGCTGTGTATATACACAGCTCGGAATTCTGAGGTAAATATAAACATGTTTTCCAATTTTAATTTTCTCTTCATTGCTTTCATTTTTTCATCTTTTTATTCTTCTCGTCCTGTCGTCACTTTTTAATGTAGTCACAGGAGATCTCCGTGACTATATGTTGTGTTTTGTGAATGTGTTTGTTTGCTGGTGAAGGCTAATCGCCGCAATGTCCTATATGTGTCCTTATTCTGTTATATAAAGCTGCACTACTTTGTGCCATTTTAACTGTTTATTATTGTTGAGGATGTCAAGAATGTTAAGCACGTGCCATCACGGTGCAGACAAACATGGGGATGTCATAAAGACAGTTTAAAGTTGACCGACCTAATTTTTACCAAACGGGAGTATAGTTCTGTTATCCGTTTCTTTTTTAATCTGTGGAGTATTGAAACCTACAAGGTGTATTTTTAATGACTGTGAGTTTTTTTGTTTTGTTTTTTTAAATATTGCCGTACCATGTTTTGTATTTACCCTTTATGTTGCATGAACTCCACAGAAGGTGAATACACAACTTTGAACGGCAATATTTTTTAAAAACCCCACAGTCATAACAAAGTACACCCTATGTATACATATACATTCATTGGCGAATGACGGTCCAGTGTGGTGATGCATGCCTGTCAGTCCAGCAAACATATGAATGGAGTAGAACATTTCAAAACAGTGTGATTTCTGTGATAGACTGTCCACGAACGGGTCTGGCACACCGAGTAGTGACCCCGGAGTAGATGGTTTTTACAGTAATCCAGCACTTTATTGGCGCTAGAAAACTTGCAATGAACGCAGTGGTGTCTACATCGAAAAATGATACCACAGAAAAAAGTCTTAAAAGTCGAGAGAATCGACTTCATTGCCCAGGGTTTTATCCCATAGGGCTCGGTCTCTCTCGGCAGGATGGCCTGCCGAAAGCATCGCACAAAGCATGAATTCCGTAGCTTCGGCGACGACCCCCAGGAGTCTCCGAGAAAAATGCACCCGTGAACCGAAATACGTAGCCCGGAATCGAACCCACAACCTTCGGAGCGCAAGGAGACGGCTTGACTACTTCACCACGGAGAATCCCTGAAAAATAATACATTTGTTCTTTACTTTTTCAGAAAATATTCAACCCCCTCCCCCTCCCCCCCCCCCCCCCCCCCCCCCCCAAAAAAAAAAAAAAGACATTTAAGGTTTTCATTTCAAGCCATCTCGTAAGTTAAAGTGATAACTTACCGAGAAAAAGAGAGGATTAAGACATGTATATGCTTGTAAGACATAGACTAGAACAGTTTCATGCATTCTCCATCAGCAGAATGAGGGATCGAAATTAGCTGCTGGCGGTTTAGAAGCAGACTGCTGTGCGTTGATTGCCATTGTTTGGGGTTTCGACCGTTCAGAAAACAATGGCAAACTACTGATGGAACATTGCCTATAAATCACAGATATCCGTGAAATTCTGGGGTTGATTGCAGCGTCCTGTAAAGGACATTGTCATGCGGCGGTCGGGGCTGACTGAAAACGGGGCAACATTTGACTTTGCATGTTTAATTGATGATGTATGATTGTTTATATGTATGTATTTCGTTGAATGTTGAATTGATCGCTTTACAAGCATTCCCTGATTTCTCGTTGTCGGTTGTCTAGAGCCTAGGCAGATGATGACGATAACCAAGAGGTGTCACTTCAATATGGCCAATGGGGCCCCTCACGCACACGGCCGGAACATTATCTAGATCAGTGGTTCTTAACCTTTTTGGCCTATGCCATTCTTCACCATATGTTCAGAATGTCATTTCCCTCATCACCTCCCCCCCCCCCCTTTTTTTTTGTTCTCTATAACTAAACCCCCCCCCCCCCCCCCCCCCCCCGCCCCCTACACAGTATACGTAAAAATTGAAGCTAAATTTAATAACACAATACAAGAACAAGTCTAGACGTCTACATAAAACGTGATTTTGCGAGTCTACTTATGTTATAAAACGAATTTCAGAAGGGCGAGAAGTACATAACTGTAAAATATGGAATGAAAAACAATATCAAGTAATCGGTTCTTGCATTAACGCTGTCTTGAAATAATCTTAATTCCCCCCCCCCCCCGAAACCCTAAAATTCCCCACTGGGGGACGGGGGGGGGGGGATTCCCCACCGGTTCACCGGTTGAAAACCACTAATCTAGACGAGTCTCAAACAAAACATAATAAGGCTGCTGGTAGCATTCAAAACGTTTCAGGACACTTTATTGGTGGCGCGGCAACATCAGTCCCATCACACAATATCCAACCGGCCGGCCGTTCCCTCTATCTCGCACCACTGGCACAAGAAGAACGTTCATCACCGTATCCACCGATGGCCATAAGTTTAATGCGCAGAATACCCAACAGTCTTTCAAAAGCTCTCTCTCTCTCTCTTTGGTGTCTAAAAATCTATTATTTTTGCACTTACTATTATTTTATGTGTGTGCAACCTAACGTATTCATTTCTGCTACATGGCAAACATGCATCTAACTGTATGTGATGTTCATCAATTCATTCATTCATTCATTCATTCATTCATTCAATAGCATGTCCTCTGCAGAACCTCGCTCCCATAACAACCTTAAGGAAAACTTCTTGGTTAAAAGCAAGATGTCCCACCTCCAATACACCCATCTGGAGATCATCTATATATATATATATATATATATATATATATATATATATATATATATATATATATATATATATATATATATATATATATATATATAAACACAAATATTCTTTTAAAACTTAGTGACAACTGGCAACATTGATGGGAAAAAGCAAAGGAAGACAGATAGATAAATACTGTGATGGCTTGACCACACGGCATAATCGAGAGAAGCACACAGCTCTGACCCCAAAGCTGTGTTGATGTTTTGAGAGGCGAACCATGACAGTCCACGCTTGTCGGCGTGGCACAATACGATATCGATGAGTATATCTTTGAGACTGAGCACATAACGTTTCAATAACTGAGAGGAATATCTGGAATTTGATTGATAAGTTAAGCTTACAAAGATTAAGTGGATTTTAGGCTGAAAGGCG
This sequence comes from Cepaea nemoralis, assembly GCA_014155875.1. Lineage (NCBI taxonomy): Eukaryota > Metazoa > Mollusca > Gastropoda > Stylommatophora > Helicidae > Cepaea > Cepaea nemoralis. The sequence goes on along the minus strand of JACEFZ010001978.1, from coordinate 39,300 downwards.
TGTGGTTTCAATGTAGGATTCAATGGATTCAGAGGATTACTAAGTATGTTACAACGATACTAGTGGATTAGGAGACCTCTATGTGCAATAAATTACTTCAACTAATCTGTAAAGTAACGGATTGTATGGGTTTTGACGAATCATAAGTTTAAATCAGACTAATTGATTCCTGCACAATATTTTATTTATCAGCATCATCATGTGTCATGCCGATACAACCAATGTGTTAAATAGGACATAACAGGAAAATGATGATAAGGAACTGAAGGAAACGAAACAACCTTCCAGACTAAGAAAGACCAGAAAGAAAAGCACATATAAGATGAAAGAAGAAGACGAAAAGGTGAAGAATATGTATAAACAAATATGGAAGAAGAAGAGGATGAGTAGAAGAAGAAGAAGAAGAAGAAGAAGAAGAAGAAGAAGAAGAAGAAGAAGAAGAAGAAGAAGAAGAAGAAGAAGAAGAAGAAGAAGAAAAAGAAGAAGAAGAAGAAGAAGAAGAAGAGGAAGAAAAAGAAGAAGAAGAAGAAGAAGAAGAAGAAGAAGAAGAAGAAGAAGAAGAAGAAGAAGAAGAAGAAGAAGAAGCAGCAGCCACAGCAGCAGCAGCAGCAGCAGCAGTAGTAGAAGAAAATGGTTACGACGAAGAAAAAACAAGTTACAACAACAAATTAGCTCCTTGATAATCTGGCATTCAAAAATCACAAAACAACCAGACCACATTGTAAACCCTGACACACCTACCTGTCAGTGATTGGCTGCGCGGTTCACATTCCCAGCTGCACGGAACGTCCCTGGACTGATATTTTGTCGGTGTCTATGTATGTCTGTCTGGCACAAGGTCTTCAATTAAGTAACCCCAGTGTCTTCTTTCGGTACGTCGATATTTCTCGGTCTTTTGCAGAAAGGCCAGACCGTTTTATTTCTGTTCATTTGCTCTCTCCCACCCTCTCTAGACCTTTTGTTGAAGATCGATACGATTTTCACAAGTGTTTCTGTAATTCATTGTTTGTATTTGAAAACACTGGAAATGAGGTTCTGTAGATTTCTTTGAGGTTAAGCCCATGCGGTGCTTGAAACATACATGGCATTTGTTTTAGATCATAAACGCGATGGTTATAATTATATTATTATATAATAACCATGTTTACCTCATGTGCATCCATCGCCTCGATTTCCTACTTTCGCATTAAAGTCACCCATTATGATTATTATGTCTGCATTTTTACATTTCTTCAAAACATTTTCCACGTCATTATAAAATTCCTTTAAACTATCAAAACTGCACTTTCCTGTTAGGGCATATAATTGAATGACGTTTATGTTAAAAGGTCTGCCGATTAATTTTACTAATAGAATCCTGCCTGACACTGCTCATTATCCTTTAACAGATTTTGATGTTTCAAGATCCAAGATAATTGCCACACCTCTTTACCTTTCCTCTTCTCCAGAATATATCATCGTAAAATCCTCCCCTGTCTTAATCCATGTCCCTTTCCATCTCGTCTCACACAATCCTAATATGTTAAAATTCTCTCTTCCAATTTCTTGTTTGATGTTATCCAATTTTCAATCTGTACTCATTGTTCTAACATTCCAAGTTCCTACTTTCAATTATAGTAATCTTTTGCACCCAGGAGCCCGCAGACGGTCTGGGGTCACCTGGTGAACATGACTATCCCTACCGGGCGAGGCTGCTCATATGGAGCACCCAATTACAATTTTCTCTGATTTTCGATGATATCACAAAACATAATTTTCTAGGCATCTGTAAAGAAGATAGTTGTTTTCCTTCTTAGCAATGACTATATTGACCAATGGTCGTAGCCATTATCTCCCCCCAAAAGAGATCCTCTGCCTACCGTCGTGAAGCTGGAGACCATAACCTACAAATATCTGCCAGCTGCTCTTCAACCTACCACCACCTGTACCCATGGCTTCACGTAACCCTGATCGGGAGGCTAAACAGGTACACCACCTTGCCCAAGGGTGTCCGTAGTCTAGCGGAGGGAAGGAGACACCTTATTTCTACTTTGAAATGGGATATCCCAATCCCGCTATCCATTGATACAGTATTGATTGCAGACAATGAGCAAGATCTGCAACATTTAGTAGATTCGATTCTTTTACACAGTGAACAACTTGAGTTAGAATTAAATTGTAAGAAGACACAGATTATGGTCGTCACTAAGAAGAAGGAAATACCACAACGTAATATACAAGTAAATCTGACTATTCTTAAATCAGTGAATCGGTACAATTATCTAGGAACAGTCATAACGTCTGATGGGAGATTCCTTGAAGAGATTAGAAAAAGAATAGCCATGGCGAAGGCAGCCTTTTGCAAGATGAAACACATACTGACCAATATAAAGATGTCATTTGCAACGGCAAAAGGAGTTTTCGGGTGCTACAAAGAACCTGTGCTATTGTATATTTGTGAAGCGTGAACAATAAGCAGACAAGCTGAAAAACATCTGATGGCTGCGGAGATGTAGTTTCTGAGGAGAATGCAAAGAATACCACGGACAGAAAGAAAGACCAAAGACCAAGTCCTACAAGAAATAAATGAAAATCTTAAACTGATTAGAGAAATTAGATTTCAAAAGTTTTTGGTCAAGGTATGAGAAGAAATAAATTGGAGAACTTGGTGACAACTGGCAAGATCGAGGGGTAGAGTACAAGAGAAGAACTGAGAAGTTATTGCATTGATGGCTTGACCACGTTGTATGGTCCAGACAAAAACACTTAGCTGATCCACGATTCCTGTGATTGCGTGAGATAGCAAAACATGACCTCCCACGTTTAACGACATGGCACATGATGATGAATTATGATGATGGTGAAGTCTGAGAGGTTTAATACACCTAGACTGATCGCAGCATAGTTGATTCATTTTACGCGCCCGTTAGTTTTGACTAAACTGATGACCTCCCGTCATTGACTTAAATACCAAGTACCTCAGAATTTGTGGAAGGTTCGGCCGATGGCGAGGGACACTATTGATAGGGACAGATAACCCCCATGCAACACTCAGTCCAGTGAACCCATTACCAGTAGCCAACGTGAAGACTACCCTCGATTTCAAAGCGCGCGAACCACCAACACAAAAATCGAAATTGACGCTCAAAATAGCTTAAGTAATTAAATAAGAACAGCGGCGTGAGATTCGGCAGCGGATCGCGTCCCATTGGTTACCTACGGTATGCGAGCCGGTCGATTAGAAAGCAATGGCAAACTACTGAACGTAAAACTTGCCAAGACATCAACAGCAGCTTGTGTTGACTGCAATGTCCTGTAAAGGATATGCGAAAAAAAAATTAAATAAGACAATAGCGAAATTAAGATTGACGAATTATAAAATAGGTGTTTAAAAAAAAAAAAAACGTCAGTTGCATATTCTTTACAGGCCTCTCGCAGTCAACCCACGCAATTTTAGGGCTGATTTTCATTTCTTGACAGGTTTATGTTAAGTAGTTTGTTGTTGCTTTTTTCTTTCTGAATGACCGACACTCACACCTTTGTGTGAAAACACAACGCAAGACAGTCTGCATGCAAATCGCCTGACGCTGTATTTCGAACGCAGTATGTGGGATTACGAATTTGTCACCCCTTCGCCAAAAAGCTGGCAAAATAGGTGCCCGAGTAAAAGATAGTCAAAGATGTGGCTACAGGTGTGCAGGGTGCATGGTTCTAGCCTCATACGTAAACCAGATGAGAGGTACAATTTTGAAAACATGCATCTTTATTCTAGTAATGCTGGACTGATATATAAGTGTGAATCATTGACCAGTATGCAGACAATTTTAAAGAAAATTGACCATTATGCAGACACTTTAGAAGAAAATTGCCCATTATGGAGACACCTTAGAAGAAATTTGACCATTATGCTGACACCTTAGAAGAAAATCGAGGCTTTTGAACTTAAAAGAGGCAGAAAAATACTGACCTTCCATAGGAATTGAACATCCAAGGAAACTAGCTCATAAACATTACATTTTCCCCCCTTTATTTTGGTCTATGTAAATGTAACATTCCGGATAGATAATTGCCGTGTGAAAGATGAGTGATTAAGAAAGGCTGAGTTTAAGACATATTGCGTGTCCAAATAGCGACCTTTTGAAAATAAAGTCCGTTCGCTTATTCGTTTATCTTGTGTGGGAAATAGAAATTCTTCAGCCATATTGGCTTTGAAAGAACGTTAGTGTAAGGTGTTGTTGTTGTATGGATACGCAGAGGTCGGGCAACATAAAGGTGGACATGGGAGAGTAACTGATTCAGTGCCAAGCAAAAAAGTAGGTTTGAACCAAACATGGTACCCAATCAAATGAACAAGTGTTATCATGTAATTTTCCCTTCTCTGAGCATCGAAATTGCGGAAGATACCACGAAACAAAACAAATAACACGATGATCGTAGTATGGCGATATGTTATCTGCCTGTCATAATGGGATGTTAAATTTGGCAATATACTATTCTTCGGCACTCAATCAATTAAAGACACCTTCGGCATGAAAGTAAAAGGCAAGAGAACTGACGAATGACCAACAGCCTTTCTGGTGGGTCGTAAAGAGAACGACTTTCTGTACAGTATCTACTAATTGATGATTATAATGATGATGATGATGATGATGATGGCGATGATGATGATGATGATGATGGTGGTGGCGGTGATGATGATGATGATGATGATGGTGATGGTTGTGGTGGTTGTGGTGGTGGTAATCGTGATGATTGTGATGATGGTGGTGGTGGTGGTGGTGGTGATGTTGATGATCATGACGATGATGGTGGTGGTAATGATGATGATGATGATGATGATGATGATGATGATGAATATGATGATGATGATGATGATGATGATGATGATGATGATGATGATGATGATGATTTATACCACACACAGTCATATAACTCTCTAACTTCAAGATCTGCCAACTGAACTACCCGAGACCGAGTAAGAAATGACGTTATCAGACAGATAATGGGATTAACACCCTGTGCCACATATATTGAAAGACAGAAGATTCAAATGGTTCAACCATCTTGTCAGAACACCATCATCTACCAGCACTGGCGCTACGTGAAAGAAGATCTGCCACGAGAGCGAGAGCACACCCAAGAAGAAATTGGATTAACGACATCAAAGACATTGTACAATCGCACTATCCATTGACATTCATTGGGCGCCGTGGCGTCAACTATTCCTCCGCGCGAAATTTGACGGAAACAGTGGAAGATGATAGTGCATTTACATAACGCTTTGGGATTCTTTCCTTGGCAATTTATCCCCCACTGGGTACAGGTCCTCAATCAATTCACTCCATGCTCTCTTATACTTAGCTAATTAGTTAGTTAATCGCGGTTCCAACTTCACAGCAAAGGGTTGCCCCATAATTCTCCATTCATGTGCCAGTGAATATCAAATAAAATGCTTTTCACTGCCCAATGTGATAATACTGCATAATGCGGCTGCCAGAATGCCAACACAAAAGTGTATACTTAGCTATCCGATGCAGCTCCTGCTTTATCCGCCTAATAATATTCATTTCCGTCTCTTCTTTTCTTTCGTTCTTGTTGTTGGATCTTCTCTCTTCCGTATGCTTTGTATATTTCAGATAAAGAGGTTCCTAGCTACACTCCTCTCAGGTTTGCTGTGTGTCGTGTCCAGTTACAGCAGCGCCGTTTCTTCACTCTTGGTTCAATGGTATTTGTCTAGTTCTCACCATGAGCTCCACATTGATGGTTCAGTAACATCATTTTAATCCTACTATTTTGGGCAGGCAACATTTTTTTTCCATATCCCTTACAGGACGTTGCAGTCAATGTCAGCATTTCTCAGTTGCTGTTGATGTACTAGGCAATACTAAGCTCAGTAGTTTGCCATTGCTTTCTGAGCGACCGGGTCTCATACCCCATACGTTACCAATGCGACGAGAATCGCTACCGATTCTCGCGCAGTTTACCTTATTCACGAAAGTATACGGGGTTACAGTATGAATGACAGTTAATACAAGAACCGATTACTTGATATAGTTTTTCCCTTCATACTTTACGGTTCTGTACGTCTCACCCTTCTACAATTCATTTTATAAAGTAAGTAGACCCACAAATCACGTTTTATGTGGACGTCTAGTCTTGTCTTAGTATGTGCTATTACATGTAGCTTCCATTATTACGTATACTGTGTAAAGGGGGGGGGGGGGGATTGTTAGGTAGGAATTACGAAAGGGGGGAATGGCGTTCTGAATATATGGTGAAGGGGGGCACGGGCCAAATTTTTAGGTAGGAAATACGAAAGAGGGGGGAGGAGGGGGTTCGGAAAATATGGTGAGCACGGGACAAAAAGGTTGAGAACCACTGTCATAACATGTCCAAAAATTTTGACTGTCTACGTCTAATTTTCTAATCAGTTTAAGATGTTCATTTATTTCTTGTAGGATTTGGTCGTTGGCTTTTATGCCTGTCCATGGTATTCTTTGCATTCTCCTTAGACACCACATTACCACAGCCATCATATTGTTTTTTTCCAGCTCGACTGCTCATTGTCCACGCTTCACATCCATATGAAAGTCCTGGCTCTATGTAGCACCTCAACACTCTTTTTCTCGTAGCAAGTGACATCTTTTTATTGGTCAGTATGTTTTTCATTTTGCACAAGGCTTCCTTCGTCCCTTCGTCATGGCGATTCTTGTTCTAATCTCTTAAAGGCATTTCCGATCAGATGTTATGACTGTTTCGAAATAATTGTACCAATTCATTTGTTTAAGAATATTCCCATTGTCATGTATATTACATTGTGGCATTTCGTTCTTCCTAGGCTCGACCTTAATCTGTATCTTCTTACAATTTAACTCTAACTCGAGTTGTTCACTTTGTGCAACAATTACATCTACTAAATGTTGCAGATCCTTCTCATTGTCTGCAATCAATACTGTATCGTCTGCATGTCTAATGTTATTGATGTTTCTTCCTCCAATGATGATTCCTTTCATATGTTGCACAATTATAAACATATTTTCTCTAAACATGGAAAAAAGATCTGGAGACATTACACATCCCTGTCTCACACTTCTCTTAATAGGCTGATATTGACCTACTCAAAGACCCCTCTGCCATACACCGCAAGGTACTATATTGGCAGTAAATGACAATTTACTGACCTGCTTCATCATCAATTCTGATGGCAGCTTGTTGTTTTCAATATATGTTTTTTACAAGTCTAAGGGATTTCACATCAATTTGTAGATCTGCAAGCATCCCTATCAGTTGACATGTCTTACTCTATCGGAAGTCTTTGTGTAGTCAATAAAGCAAAGATTTATATCTTTATTTACTTTTATAGAACGTTCAATTACTGTTCTCAGCATGTACACATTTACTGTACCCTTGCCTTCTACAAATCCACACTATTCTTCTTCTATTTCGGGTTATATTTTCTTCCCTACTGTTTGCATTATAATTCTTAGTAAAATATTCGTGATGTGACTCATTATACTAATTGTTCAATATTGATCACATTCCAAGGCTCCTGATTTCTTTGGGATTGCAATAAATACAGAAGTACATAATTCATGAGGTATATCTCCAGTATCATATATTGTGTTCAGCACTCTGGTAACTTGATCTAGTCCATATTCTTCTAAATCATTAATCATTTCTATTGTGATGTTGTCTGAAACGGGGGTCATGCCAGTTTTCAAATGGTTAAGAACATTCTGAACCTCCATCTTCAAAATTGACGGTCCTTCATTATTATTTCGAACATCATACTCTTGTATGTTATCATAATAAAGGTTTTATACATAATCTGACCGTACATGTAAAATCTGATCTTTTTCTATTATGATATTTCCATCTTCTTCTTTTTTTTTAAGGCAGCCTGCTGATGTACGTGTTCTTTTATTAGTAAGCTCCTGAATTTTTATGTGCATTAATTTGGTATTTTTACTGGGTGTTTTTTTTATTTTTAAAATTTTCTCAATTTTTTTTTCTCAAGCCATGCTTCTTTTGCCTCATAAATAATGTTCTGACCTTTCTGTGAATTTCTTCATATTTGCCAAGATTATTTTTGTTGTGTTTTGTTTCCATTAGTTTTAAAATCTCTTCAGTCATCAATTTCTCACGACCCACTTTCTTTAATTTTGGAATAGATGTTTCTGCAGATAAACTGATTTAATTCTTCAACATTTCCCATTGATCACCGACATCTTGAAATAGCATCTCTGGATCAGACAGTAAATCAAATCTGTTCTGTACTTCCATGTTAAAATTATCTTGTAGTACCTTGTCATTTTTCAATGTACACAGATCATATTGAATTGCATTTTGTGTTTCCTGGTGAATACTTGACTTTCCTTAACTTTACCCTCAATGTTCCTCTAAACAATATGTGATCACTGTAACAGTCAGCATTGGGAACTGTTTTTGCAATTGTTAACGCATTTCGAAACCTTCTGCTGATCAGGATGTAATCAAGCTGATTTCTAATTCTGCTATCAGGACTCCTCCATGTCCATTCACTTCTAGGATGTTGTTGAAACCTGGTGTTTCCTACAATCATTTCCTGCTCTTTTTCCAATTCTACAAGTCTGTATTCTCTTTCGTTTCGCTCTCCTACACCATTGATGGTTGCCTGCTGTGCATCCATCGTCTTGAATTCCCAATTTTGCATTGAAGTCACTATTACGATATTTATTTCAGAATTTTTACATTTCTTCAAAGCACACTCCATGTCAATAGAAAATTCCTCTATACTATCTTCACTGCATTCTCCTGTTATGGCATATATTTGAATAACGTTATGTTAACAGGTCTGCCGATTAATTTTAACAATAGAACCCTGTCTGACACAACCCAGTATCCTTAACAGATTTTAATGTTCCGATCCAAGATAATTGCTACACCTCTTTGCCATTCTTATCACCTAGAATAAATAATCTTACAATCTTCCTCTTTCATAATCCCCTACCCCTTTGCGTCTCGTCTCTCTTGCCATTTCTTTTTAATGTTATCTAATTTTCACTCGTTTAACGTTAAACATTCCATTTTGCTAATTTCAGTGTCCCTATCCTATTCTTGTGATGATCTATAATTAGGCGAATCATGATAAACTATGCAACTTTAAAGTAGGTAGTTCGCCGTTGCTTTCCTTCTTGGCAGTGACCATACTGGCCGGGTGACAGCAGCTTTAAAGAAATCGTCTACCTACCGTCGTAAAAAGTGAGACCATAACCAAAAGCTATCTGTCTGCTGCCCTCAAAATTTCATCTACCACCTGCCTTCCGTGGTTTCTTGTGAACAACTTCCGAAAACGAATACGAAATAACAACACACCCTCCCCAGAAATGCACAAATACTGCGTCCTCTGAAGAAAGAAGCGTTACGTCGTGGCCTGTTCATTCCCCAGCATCCCGCATGGCCAGGGCACAAATTCCATACAATTCTCGTAATCTGTGGCCTCTGAAGCGAGGCTAGCCATTCCATACGAAACATTCTGTTTTTCAGCTAAGCATACGCCTTGAGTCCTTATTGAAAGCTATGTGTGTTGCAGTAGGTTCTGAATGAATGGGGAACCATTAAGGCGGTTTTGCATAAACTATAGACTTTCAGTACTTGTTGCCTATTCACTGAATGAATGAATGAATGAATGAATGAATGAATGAATGAATGAATGAATGAATGAATGACTAGGCAACAATTACTGCTTTATTATAGTTTATGTATACTCGTCTTAATGGTTCTCAGTGTTTCTTATCCATACAATAGTACTGATGTAGCGTTAGAATTGAACATTTCAAGTTTGGTGCTAAGTTGAATTTATCGTGAATTCCACGATAATGTAAGTGCTATCAAAACCCTCTCACTTTGTGAAATCTAATTTTGATAAACTCTTGGATTAAACCGGTGTAACTTATTAAAGATAACAGGAAGATTAATCGTCCTAAGAAACACCCCATGTATGTCATAGGCTTATATATCGCCGAAATGTTGTCATTGCGTCATAATACAAGTTGCCTACTAGCATATTAACACAATTGTAAGTAATAACTGTGACACACCACTACTTACCATTTTTCGTCATCTTTTGTTTTGTGTGTGTGTATGTGGTTTAAACCTACATTTTGTTTGGGTCAAATCTAATTTTTGCTTGGTTATAACCTACTTTGAGTTTGGTTCAAACCTACTTTTTGTTTCGTTCTCACCTAATTTTTGTTTGGATCACACCTACTGTTTGTTTGGTTCAAATTTACGTTGTGTTTGATTCAAACCAACTTTGTGTTTGGTTCAAATTTACGTTGTGTTTGATTCACACCTACTTTGTGCTTGATTCAAACCAACTTTGTGTTTGGTTCCCACCTACTTTGTGTTTGGTTCAAACCTACTTTCTGTTTGCTTCACAACTATTTTTTGGGGGGAATCACACCTACTTTTTATTTGGTTCATACCTACCGTTTGTTTGGTTCACATGAACTTTTTGTTTGGTTCAAAGCTACTTTGTGTTTGGTTCACACCTACTTTTTGTTTGGTTCACAGCTACTTTTTGTTTGGTTCACAACTATTGTTTGTTTGGATCACATCTACTGTTTGTTTTGTTCTAACCTAATTTTTGTTTGGTTTAAACCAACTTCTTGTTTGGTTCAAACCTTTTTTTTTTTTTTGTAACCTATGTTTTGTTTGGTTCAAACCTACTTTCTGTTTGGGTCACACCTAATGTTTGCTGATTCCAAACCTACTTTTTGTTAAGTTCACACCTACTTTTTTGTTTTTCTTTGTTTGTTGTGTTCAAACCTACTTTGTGTTTGATTCACACCTAATTTTTATTTGGTTCAAACCTACTGTCTGTTTGATTTACACCTACCGTTTGATTGGTTCACATCTGCTTTTTTTTCTTTTGGTTAAAACTACTTTGTGTTTGGTTTACACCTACTTTTTGTTTGGTTCAAACCTATTTTGTGTTTGGTTCACACCTACGTTTTGTTTGGTTCACACCTACAGTTTGTTTTGTTCACACCTACTTTTTGTTTGGTTCACACCTACTGTTTGTTTTGTTCACACCTACGTTTTGTTTGGTTCTTACCTACTTTTTGTTTGCCTTCAACCTACTTTATGTTTGTTACAAACCTACTTTCTGTTTGATTCACACTTACTTTTTGCTTGGTTCACACCTACTTTTTGTTTGGTTCACACCTAATTTTTCTTTGTTTGACACCTACTATTTATTAGCTTCACATCTTCTCTTTGTTTAGTTTAAGGTTACATATTTGTTTGGTTTAAACCTCCTTTCGTGTTTGGCACAAAACCAGTTAAAAACAAAGGATCAAATTCATTGCACTGAGATTTATCCCGCATAGCTGAGTCTCTCACAACAGAGCAGCTAATCGCCTCTCAAAAGCATCTAACAAAGCATCAACTCCGTAGCTCCGGTGACCACCCCCAGGGATCTCCAAAAGACCAGGCTTATGAACCGAAATACGAAGTCCGAAAACGAACTCGCCACCTTCTGGAGCGAACGGCTTAACCACTCCGCCAAGGAGACCTAAACAACAAGGAGATAAAAGTAGAAATGAAAGCGCACACTATACGGCAGTCAGTTACACAAGTTGTCTAAGTTGTCCCACGTCTGGAGATGTGTATATTGCTACGTCTACAGGGTGTTTGTAAAGTCTCACTACACTTTGTATGTAGAACATATTTGAAAAATGAAGTACATGATGTCATCAAACAATGTTCTCCACTGTCCATCGAGAAGCAATATGCAGCGAATGGCTGTCATTTGGTGGAGTAATTCTTTGCACTCCAAATAGAATGGTGTTATCAACGGAAGAAAGAATTTTATTTTTTAAAAGTTTTTCTACATACAGAGTGTAGTGAGACTTTACAAACACGCTGTATATATTTGATAATACAGTCGACGCTCAGTCGATAATGTGGTCAATATCACGCAGGTCGCCTTTATTTCCATACAATTTCCGGGTACCCGTTGTAGAATGGTCGATGTGAGAACTCATGTACACAGATTCAGTGCCAAACAAAGAGTTGCTTTGGACCTAACAAACAATAGGTTGGACCAAACAAAACATGGGTTTGGACCGAACAAACAATAGGTTGGACCAAACAAAACATGGGTTTGGACCTAACAAACAATAGGTTGGACCAAACAAAACATGGGTTTGGACCGAACAAACAATAAGTTGGACCAAACAAAACATGGGTTTGGACCGAACAAAAAGTAGGTTTGTACCAAACAAAAAGTAGATTTGAACGAAACAAAAATGGATGGCGGAAAATGGGAAGTATGGGCGTGTCACAGTTATGACTTAAAAGTTGTTAATATGGTAGCAGATGTGTTGCATTACATATCAAATTAAAGGGGATAGCGTAAGGAAAACTACTGTATATACGCCATTGACATATACGGGAAGTTGCTTCAGACGATTAATCATTCCATGACACATAATTGTTAATTTTATGGTTTTCTGTTGTTGTTTTTTCTGCCTTCGCTATCTTTGAACACACACGTAGTCCATACACACTACTTCTAGTAGTGCTGGACTGAATGTTACGTGTGGATTAGCTTTCCCTATTAACAGTGTCCCTCAGGGTGCTTAGTGGTCTCGAGGTATAGTGTCCGACTCGAATGCTGGAGGTCCCAGGTTCAAGCTCCGGTGAGGGCCGGGAATTTTTCATGTAGACGTCTAGTAACAAAATTTCCCCTCGTCTCTGGGTAGTGAGATCGGACGCCTGTGTGTATTGTTGCGCACGTAAAATATCCCTTCTGAGTTGGAAATCGAAAATGAGTAGCCTAACAGCGCTGCCAGGGCAACATTTCAAGTTAAAAATCTACCCAAAGTATTTCAGGATCCTCGCCGGTGCTACAGAGATCGTGCACTGAGTTGAGTTTCTCCGGTCTCAAACTTGAACTAGGAGTAGAACGGAGCACTTATGTGTTACTCCGGTGTGCCGTGATGTTGATCCGTCGACTAAACTAAACTAGTGTCCCTCGCCGTTAGTCGACGCCACTCCGACTTCAGAGGTACATGTAATTTACGTCCCCAAGTCAGGGACGAGAGGTTAACATTTGAGTCCAACTGTCCAGTGTAGGGGTTGAACCCCTTACCTCGACATCAGCACACCGGATGTTTAAGAACACGCGTTCTTATCCATTTGGCCATGCTGACTTCCTCCGTTATTCAGCTGATAGTTAAATATCCATGTCTCACACCCATATATTGCCTTAGGAAATACGCACGCACTTTTGTATATAATTCAGTAGCACAACATTCTAAGCACGCTCAATAAACAGAAATAACAAGCAATGTTGATGTGCAATATACGTGGACAGAATGCATGAAATCACTGCTGGTATTTTTCGAAGAGATGGTGCTGACTATCCCACGAATATCAATACACATTTCTACGTACACACCAGCCTGCCTATCTACTCACCAACCTTCCTATCTACTCACCAACCTGCCTACCTACACTCCAATCACCCTACCTACACTCCAACCTGCCTACCTACACACCAAGCTGCGTACCTACACAACAATCTGATTAAGTACCAAAACACCTTGACTACCTACACTCAAACCTGCCTACCTACACTCCAACCTGTCTACCTACACAGCAACTTACCTACCTAAAGAGTAACCTGCCTTCTTACACAATAACCTGCCTACCTACACAATAACCTGCCTACCCACACAATGACCTGCCTACCTACACAATAACCTGCCTACCTACACATAATTCTCGTTACCTACACAATAACCAGCCTACCTATACAACAACCTACCTACCTACACACCAATCTGTCTACCTATACAACAATGTGCCTACCTACCCACCAATCTGTCTACCTACACAGCAACCTGCCTAAATACACACCAATCTGTATATCTACACAACAACCTACCTACCTACACACCAGTCTGTCTACCTACACAACAATCTACCTATCTACACACTAATCTGTCTACCTACACAACAACTTACCTACCTACACACCAATCTGTCTACTTATACAACAGCCTGCCTACCTACACAACAGCCTGCCTACCTACACATCAATATATCTACCTACACAACCACCTGCTTATCTACACACCAGTCTCGTTACCTACACAACAACGTACCTACACACCAAATTGTCTACCTACACAACAACATATCTACCTACACACCAATCTGCCTACCTACACACCAGTCTCGTTAACTACACAACAACCTACCTACACACTAATCTGTCTACCTAAACAACAACCTACCTATCTACACACAAATCTGTCTACTTATACAGCAACCTGCCTACCTACACAACAAGCGGCCTACTTACACACCAAACTGTCTACCTACAGAACAACCTGCCTACCTACACACTAGTCTCGTTACCTACACAACAACCTGCTTATCTACACACAAACCTGCCTACCTACACAATAACCTGCCTACCTACGCAATAACCAGCCTACCAACCCAACAACCTGCCTACCTATAAACTAATCTGTCTACCTATACAACAACATGCCTACCTACACACCAATCATTCTACCTATACAACAACCTGTCTACCTACACACCAATCTGTCTTCCTAAACAACAACCTGCCTACCTACACACACATCTGTCTGTCTACACAACAACCTACCTACCTACACAACAATCTGTCTACCTATACAACAACTTGACTACCTATACACCAATATGTCTACCTACCCAACAACCTGCCTACCTACACACCAATCTGTCTACCTACACCATAACATGCCTAACTACACAACAACCTGCCTACCTACACACCAATCTGTCAACTTACACAAGAACGTGCCTACCTACACACCAATCTGTCTATCTACACAACAACCTACCTACCTACACACCAATCTGTCTACCTACACAACAACCTACCTACATCCCAATCTGTCTACCTACTCAACAACTTGCCTACCTACAAACCAATCTGTCTACTACACAACAACCTGCCTACCTACACAACAACCTGCCTACCTACACAACAACCTGCCTACCTACACACCAATCTGTCTACCTACAAAACAATCTGCCTACATACAAAATAACCTGCCTACCTACACACCAATCTGTCTACCTAGAATTAACTACATTAAGTTTTGTTGTTGTTGTTGTTTTTGTACATACCCATCGAATACCTATCTACCTGTCTGTCTGTCAGTCTGGCTATCTGTCTGGTTTTCTTACTATAATAATGCATACGTCTATCTGTCTGCTTGCCTGCTTACCAGTCTGTCTGTTTATCTGTTTATCTGTCCGTCCATCGATCTCTCTGCAAGTGTGTCCGTCAATCCATCCATCAATCCACCCATATATCCACCCATCCATCGATTCATCCACTCATCCATCTATCCATCCACCAATCCATGCATCCATACCATCCACCAATTTATCCATCGATTCATCCATTTATCCATCCCACCCACCTACTCACCTAGCTATCTTTATATTCTTAACAACATAACCTTCGTCCTCTATTCCTTTTTCTCATATAACTAACGAGAAAACGCACAGTATATTCTCGTAAACAACTGACATATGAACGCAATAGCAAACTTACAGTCGGCAGCAGAATATTTGAACACAACACATCAAAACCACCAGGCTCATCTGATAAGTTCTCAACCATGCTGATCCACATAAAAGATTCACCAGACTCCGATGGCTGTATCTGATTCGCTGAGACTTTATGAATTATCTCCCATCCGGGCTGGTGCTCCCTTGTACGTGCCGGCTTGTGGTGAGAGTGAGTTGTAATGTGAGTGGCCCGTCTATGTGGAAGTGGTGTCTGTTGACTGTTGTATGGGTTGTTGAACGGGTTGTTGTATTTATGTTGTACTGGTTGTTGTACTGGATATTGTATTACGTTGTACTTGTTGTTGTACTGATGTTGTACTGGTTGATGTTATTATGTTGTACTGAATGTTGTACTGGCTGTTGTACTTATGTTGTACTGGTTATTGTACTGATGTGTATTGTTGTTGTATTGGTTGTTGTTCTGATGTTGTATTGGTTGTTGTACTGGTTGTTGTACTGATGTTGTATTGGGTGTTGTGTTGGTTGTTGTACTGAGTGTTGTACTGATGTTGTATGGTTGTTGTACTGGTTGTTTTACTAGTTGTTGTACTGATTGTTGTAATGGTTGTTGTACTGGTTGTTGTACTGATGTTGTACTGATTGGTTTACTGGTTGTTGTACTGGCTGTTGTACTTATGTTGTACTGGTTGTTATACTTATGTTGTACTGGCTGTTGTACTGGATGTTGTACTGGTTGTTGTACTTAAAATTACATTTGTTGTTGTACTAATTGTTGTACTCTCTGTTGTACTGGTTGTGGTATTCGTCATTGTGTTAATTTTTATACTGGCTCTTGTACTTGATGTTGCACTGTTTGGTGTACTGGTTGTTGTAATTATTGTTGTATTGGTTGTTGTTAATGATTGTTTTACGGGTTATTGAACGTTGTATTGATTGTTGTATGTGCTGTCGTTCTGATCGCTGAACTAGTGTTAGTACTGATTGTTTTTTTTTTTAAATGTCAGATTGAAGTACTGATTTTTGTACTGATTGCTGCACTTTCACTTGCATTTGTTGTTGTTAGTTTTTGTTGTACTTTTACGGATTGTTGTACTAGGTGTTGTATAAGATGCTTTACTAGATGCTGTGCTGATTGTTTTACTTATTGCTGTACCGGTTGTCCGTGCTTCCGTCCGTGTATCTGTCTGTCTTTATATCTGTTTGTCCCTGTGCATTTGTGTATATATATGCCTCTATCTATTTATATAAGGGGAGTTCATTTGAAATCCGTTCGTGCCGCACCGAGCGTAATTGCGTACGTTGAACATGATCATGTCATAATCATGTGATAAGTACTGACCAATGAATAAAAGAGCAAGTGGTTATCGTCCCATGATGCATAGGTTATGTTTCTGACCGTTGAGAAAATGGCCGGGTTGATCCAAAATCCGTCCAAAGAAGCTCAAAGAGCTGTGATTCAGTTTCTTTCATTTGAAGGATGTCGACCAGTGGACATTCATCAAAGAATGCAAGCAGCGTACGGTAACAAATGTGTGTCGAAGACAACAGTGACAGACTGGGCACGAATTTTTCGGAAAGGACGTCAGTTCACGACAGATCTTCGACGGCCGGATCAAGCGCATATTGTTGCAACAAAATAACACCATCGCCAAAATTGATGCAGCAGTACAGATGAACCGTTGTCGAAGCATACGTTCGCTAGCGAAAGAATTTGATGTGTCAATTGTGACAATTCAAAAGGTCGTTCGTAAGAAACTACATTATCGGAAGGTGTGTTCACAGTGGTACCACGGATGTTGACCGACCACCAAAAATAGGAACGCATGGGATGTCGTTTGAATCACTTGCTGCGTTACAGAGTGGAGTGTGATGCATTTCTCTTCCGCATAGTGATAAGCGATGAATCATGGTGTCACCACTTTGAGCCGAGCAGCAAAAGAGAGAGCATGCAATGGAAGCATGCTGGATCACCAAAAGCCAAAATATTCAAGTTACAGGTTTCCGCTGGTAAGGTTATGCTGAGCGCATTTTGTGACCATGAAGGGCTACTGTTGGCCGACTTTAAAGAACCTGGTGTCAACATCAACTCTACCCACTACTTGCAAACACTAGACAAGCTGCAAAAAGCCATCAAGAATAAACGACCCGGCATGCTTTCTCGCTGTGTGATTTTGTTGCACGATAATGCTCGTCCGCATGTCGCAAAGATTGTGCAGGAAGCATTAGCAAGGAAGAAGTGGGAAATTCTGCAACATCCAGCCTATAGTCCTGATTTGTCACCATGTGATTTTCATTTGTTCGGATCCTCTAACAAAAGCTCTCAAGGGCAACGATTTCACACAAATGCAGACGTAATGAACGCGGTAAACATTGGTTCAGTGAGCAACCACAATCCTTTTTTGCGGACGGCATTCGCCGCCTACCTAAGCAATGGGATGCTTGCCTGAATGCCTACGGCGACATTTTCTGACCAACCTATGCTGTATAATTCATTCAAAATGAATGTTTTGTTTAATTCTACCACACCTGTTAATGTTATTTTCATGCTTTTGTAATAAAGCCATTGGAACGGGTTTCAAATGAAAGTCCCTAATATATTTATTTATTTATACATCTATAGCATACATCCTTTTATCTCCTTCGGTATGTCAATAGACATGTGTGAATGCCTACCCCTTAGTTTCTCTGACCACGTTTTCATCTCCCTCTCTACTATATCCCCCTTCCCATATTCCATGTCGCGCGCTTGTCTATTTTAAGACCGAACCAAAAGTCTTCTCAACAGACTCCTCAAACAGTTTACTAACGATTTTAAACTGCCTATTGATTACTGTTATCTTATCGAGACAGACATCTAGACGCACATTGCTAGTCAGCAAGGCTCAATAGAGTGACTGAAGAGAACTGGGGTGTTCATCACTGTTTACTAATAGGGGGGCATGTATAAACACTTTGCTGTCCATGTTAGTGTGGCATATTGTACTAGGGGCTTTACATGAAAACCTTAAATGTTTTGTTTGTGTGTGTGAATATATTAATGAAAAAGTACAGAACGAATGTTTCAGTTTTCGTTGTAGTCACCGCTGCGATTAACATAAGTCCTCCAGCGCCGATCAAGTGCATGGATTCTTGTAGAAAGATCGACTCTTGGGTCACTACTCTGTGTGCCTGACCAGGTCGTGAACAGTCTGTCACAGAAGTCACATCATTGTGTAGCTTCCTACTGCACTCATACGCTTGCTGGACTGATAGGCATGCTTCACCATACTGGACCTTCATTCACCGATGAATTTATATAGGTTTTACCCCTTCACTGACTAAAAGAAGTGATAATAACAGAACGCTGCGTCTCTTTGTTGCATGTCAAAAGCAGGGCTGCCATCTTTAAACTGTCCTTATGACGTGACCGTGTTCGTCTGCACTGTGATGGCACTCGCTGAAAACACTCTTGACATCCTTAACAACAATATTGACAGGTTACAACACAATTGCATGGTTGTTGCTATTTTTATGGTACTTTTAAGGTTTTCACGTGAAGCCCCGCGTGTATTTTAGACCAAAAATATGTAAATGACCCTTTTATCATGCATAAAACGCATTGGGCATATGGTGCTCGACCCATGTTCGCAATGGGTGACGTTGTCGGTTTAACGTCAATCGCCTTTAATTCCCAAGAGATGTCCTATGATCTAAACAACAACTTGAATGTGGAACTCGTGAAGACAACAGTAAATGTCGTTAACAAGCAAATCTGAGTCCACTCATGAACATGGAATTCTCTCATGGGAAATGAAGGCATGATTGTGATCACATCAGATGAGTGCTGATTGGTCTATAGAATATAGTGTTAGCACCATGTGTCCAATGTGTCTTAAAGCGTGACAATTTTACTTATCCAACACCCCATATTTTGACAACGGCTTCGGACGGCGGATAGCAATCTGGAGGCATAAGTCTTACCCTAATGCGAGGACATGCAAACAAAAGACAGGACATGCAAACAAAAGACTAAATATCATAGCAGGCAGATCAGGTCCTATGTTTCGGTCTGCAACTGGTCTAGTATCGAGGCTCCGACAGGCGGACAGTTATAGCATTGCTTTGATGATCCAGCAGTTTCGGTAGTTTGTCTTGTTCCAGATGTATTGGTGTTACTTTTCCTCTGGAGTAAATTAGGCAGGCCGAAAGAGAAATCATGCAGCAAGGGTAATACATGGTCTATACAATTCAGCCCAGGCTTTGTGCTATAGAGCGTAGGGCGCCATACCTGGCCGTAACCGTCATGGGCTGTAGTTATTATGCCTTCTTTCGAAGCACAACGTAACATACAATCGTCTGTCAAGACGACTTGGAGATAGTGCAAGCCGACGAATGATGTCATCATCATCATCATCACCAGTGCCTTGTCGGTTGGCGAGGACGGTCATGCCTTTCATCTAATTACGATCTCCAACGGGATGGATCATTTCGTGTGTTGACTCCCCTCCGTGCCACGAAACAGGACTGGCAAGATGGCACCATGAAGCGAAAATAACATGGCCGACGCAAATTGTGTTACCCTATTTCTCTGGCACGCTATCTGTTAACGACAATTATAACATGTTGGAAGCGGAATCGTGGTTCCTCCGATAACTGCTTTGTTGTCAATCTAATGTAACGCCGCTTCTGGAGTATCTTCCTTTGGCCATCACACAGTAGAACATTGTATTTAATGAGGAAGTTTCCCTGACAAAATTGGATTAATGTAACTCCTCTTTCACACGGCATCTGATGCTATGGACTCCTGCTAGTTATATTGGCGTATACTCCCCAAGGAGTTATCAAAGCTCTTCAATACAACTGTCTAACGCCTTTATATCAAACTGTCCAGTATCTCCTCTCTTGTATCTCTGTTTGTCTCCCCTCCCCTCCACATTTCCCTTTGTGACGACATACTTCCGGCTTTCCTCTTCTCGTGACATGCCCATGAAATCTGGACTTCCACTCCAAATTTTGGAATGATTGACCTAATTCAAGTCGACCTTCTTTCGGCACTACGCTGTTTCCATAACCAAACCCGAAGCTTTGTCCTCAACTTACGTACGTCAGAAGTAATCAAAGTTGAATAGAAGTAGACGTCACATTTCTATTATTGATGTTTTCTACATGTTCCGATGGTTCTCATCATCATGTTTAAGGAAGAGATCAGGATGGTATGGTCTCGATCTGGGAATGTGTGGGAATCTGTTGGCAATGTGATCCCTGAAACCAGACAGTGAAACATCACTTTAGGTGTGATACTAACGAGCCATGTGTTGCTAGGAAACAAATCCTGACACATACTATTATACTACTCCGTGAACGCGAAGTCCCAGCAAGGGTCTTGAACCCCTCTGAGGATTCTGGCCTTGGAGAAGGGAAGGAGTACTATGCGAATACAATTCCCGTTGATGCTATGTTACGGTACCGGGCTGAGAGAACAGTCTTTATTTACACTAACCTCATTCATTTCCAGGTCTTAGACGACATAAACATCAATGTACAGGGCGTATTGTTAAGCCTCTCATTCTTCCAGTGGATTCGAACCAACGAACTATGAAGCTTCGGCGACTTCAGAGCCATGTCCTAACACAGGGAATCTCATCTACAGGGGAATTTACATCCCGGACTGAGAGTAATAATGTGCAGTGTACGTGTGGTTACTGAGCTGCAAGAAACCATTTAGTTAAATCTAACTGGGTGATATAATTCTGGAATTGCCCCATATTCTCATAGCTGGCTTTTTGTAATTACTGTGATCAAGGAGCAAAGCTGGAAACTGATCTTTGGGTTACAAAGGAAGAGCTGCCAAATGACAGCAGATTGTGTCTTTAAGATGCATTGCCATGGCTTTACCACAGCTGAACCCATTGCATGTATCCGGTAAATAGACATTGGGATCCGGGGCAGGAAACCGTAGGACGCGGACCAGAAAGAAAGCCAGCTGTCTATAACAGTTGTATAAGTGTGTGCATGTTTGTCTGAGTTTGGGTCCGATATGTTCAAGCCATCAATAACCCCATTGTTGTTATAATTTATGTACGCACGCACGCATTCATGGCACCGCGCTTGACAGCGTGTACTCAAGCACCAACGCACTCACGCAGACAGACAGACAGACAGACAGACAGACAGACAGACAGATAGACGGACCGACCGACCGACCGACAAACCGACGGACCCAAGAATGGACTTCTTTTTTTTTTTTTTTTAATTTTTTTTTTTAGCATATCCCTTACAGGACTTAGCTGTCAACACTAGCATCTTTCAGCTGTATGTTGATCTCTTGGCAAGATTACGCTCAGTAGTTTGCCATTGCTTTCTGAGCGGCCGGCTCAGTATCCCGCAAGTCACAAGCGGCGGTCGAACCGCCTCAGCACTCGCTCCGCTACGAGACTCTGCGTGATAAACGGGATTACAGAGAGAAAGTGTTGTAACCCCACAGCCAGAGAGACCGGCTAGAATGGACTGGCGGACATATAATACATACATAACATACATCCGCCCATTCATCGTAACTCTCGTTCTCTCTCTCTCTCTCTCTCTCTCTCTCTCTCTCTCTCTCTCTCTCTCTCTCTCTCTCTCTCTCTCGCACACACACACACACACACACACACACAGTCCCTCTCTCCCTCTCTCATGTTACCTCTCGCACTCTCACATCCTTCTTTCGAACTCATATTCAAACTTTCTCACTCTCACTCACTCTTTCTCTCTCTGCCTCTCCCTCCTTTCCCCCTCTATATCTCACTCTTTCTCATTCACTGTCTCACTCTGTCTCTCCCTCTCACTCTATCTCTCCTTCGCTCTCTCCCTATCTTTGACTCTCTCCCTCTCTCTCAATCTCACTCTCTGCCTCTCTACCTCTCCATCTCTTACTCTCTCTGTCACTTTCTCACTCTCTCTCACTCTCTTTCTCTCTGCCTCTCTCTCTCTCTCTATCTCTAATACATCCATGCACACAGTACTAATTTATACTGTAAAAAGGCTGACCCATTGCGAAGACAAGAGCTTATTTTATGCCACAGAAGCTAGAACACTGAGATAGAACTCTTCTCAGTGGACATTAGGTCTGGGTCCGTTGGTGGTCATCATTGCAGAAGGTCGCAGTCATGACGACCTGGACTAAAACGAAGACATGTGTTAGCAAATGAAGTAAACTCACTACCCAATGGGTCTCTACTTTGGGACTGACAGGAAGTGTTATTGTGAAGTTGTGTGATACGTGTAAGTTTGACAGATTGGGCTCCGTTCTGTGTTCCTTCATTATCAGATACCCCACAACTGCGCTGATAAATTGTCCAGAATATCCTACATTCCAAGGTAACACCATCATCATGCGCCGTGCAGACTGGCGTGGGAAATCATTCTTCTCCACATCTCCCGGTCTTAGAATGCATGCATCAATTCACGTGCTGATACACTCAATCCTGGTATTTCTTCTGCCTCATGCACCATCAGGCCCAATGCGTTTGCCATGTCATATTTCCATCTTCGTGCTGATCGATATCTGCCTATTGTCCTAGGAATCCTTAATCCCATAGCCGATCTATCCAACTCACTATGATATTTAATAAAGTCAAAGAGTTGAGATTCCGAGACATGATGTTGTGGCTTTAGCCTGTTTCCTTCTGTTGCTATTGTTTGTTTAATTTAATTAATTTATTTAATTTTGTTTAATTGCGTTAGCTCTCACTGAAATTAAGAATAGTCCATATATGTGCTACTTCTTCCAGCGCACTGAATTGATAATTTTATGTTTTATTCATGTGGGCTACCTTTCCTTATTATCAGTGTCCCTCACCACCAGGCGAATCCATTCCGAGTTCAGAGGTCTTTGTAATTTGCATTCCCAAGTCAAGGACGATAAGACAACATTTTAGTCCCGCTAGCCTTTGTAGGGGTTGAACCCGCTACCTCAGCATCAGCACACGGGAAGTTTAATATGGAGCGCTCTCATCTATTCGGCCATTATAACTGTCGCTGTTACTAATCAAAAATGTAAATATATGCCGAGATTGCCCAACAAATGTAGATAAGTGAAGTATCGACTACAACCGGGTATAACAATGAGCAACGAAAACAGGATTGTGTGATTCCTACGAAAATTGAGAAATAATAAACACAGACGCAGTGTACATACCTTATAACGAACACAAATCCTGCAAATAGGAATCGCAGTGTAAAATTAACCATAATAATAATACCGTAAAAAGATACAACTATGTTACAAACGTAGGCCAAATCTCGGCCCGTTTGAATGTGCTCTGCTGAATCATCGACGTCTTTGCCTATAAGACAATGTCAAGCCGACGTACATCGCGCTGGTTTCTGGGTTTGGAGAAAGGAAATAAAGTTCCGCAACACGGTCTCATCATCATCTCACCTCATCTCATCATTATCTCATTTTGCTCCCCCTGCACCTTGCGATGTCAAGATGAAGTATAAACAGCGGGAGAGTGCCCGTTTATGGGCTTCATTTATCAAGACACCCATGGACTCCCTCTGTCTATTGCTTACGTGGTCGGCCTTTTCATCTACTTCCATTTGGTCTGTACATCATTGCTTGTTGTGGTATATTGCTATTTGGTAACCCAGTTACACGACCAAACCGTTTAATTTGCCGCCTTCTGATAAAATCTAGCGCTGTTATAACCCCCACGTTTGTCCTGATTTCTTTATGTCTGATTCTCTCCTTCTTGACACACTGAATTTTTTTTCTCAATAATCTCATTTCTTTAGTTATGATGTTTATTTTCTCTTTTTCTGTTATTATCCAGGTCTGACAATGGTAGCATAGTGTTGGTAGGAAGATTGTGTTCTATAGTGTTTTCTTGGTAATTATTGATACGTGTTTATTATTTAGTGGTGGCGCAACACCGTCATGTTGAGATATTCCATTGGTCTGGTGGCGGGATACAAATCTCGACACAAACTCCATGTTCCTCTGTCCAGGCTCAAATCGTGCGTAGCTCATATCACCTGAGTGTCAATACATGGGAACAGAAGAGGTAAATCTCCCAGTCTTCCAGACAATGGACGGCAAAGCAAGCAATCAAGTCACCACCAGGCAAGCCACCGTCCAAGCAAGCAAGAAAGTTAACAGCCTACCAAGCAAATGGTGGCTTGCTTGGTAGGTTGTAACTTGCTTGGTTTCTTGGACGGTGGCTTGCATGGTAGGTTGGTAACGTGCAATGTTATTTTCTGTGGCGATGTCAACGCTAAAGGCAGATCATGGGGAAACATTTCCTCCAACACACAGGGGGAGAAGCTCGAGACTGCACTTGAAACCATTGACCTGGTTTGTATCAACAGTTTCTGTGTCACCAGGACAGCAAGCCGTCCAGGTGATGAGGACAGTGCTATTGATCTGGCGCTGTGTTTCTCCTTCACTCAATACAGTGTGTAGATGGGGTGTCCTAGGGTACCACAGCAGCGACCACCACCCGTGCGACGCATTGGTGGAGAAAGGCAGAAACAGGCAGCACAAGTCAACGGTCAAGACTTTCCAGTATGACCGTATAGGGCAAGACGTGGTGAGCAAAATAAGGCGCAACAGGCGCAGACAGTTTCAAGGCAGGAAAAAAAGCTGGGAGCAGCCACCGTGATGGAATTTTGAGGTGGAGAAGGCCTGGGTGGATAAACGCCTACTGTAAGGGCATGGCAAAGTGCCAAGAAGAACAGAGTTGCCCATCCTAATCCCTGCATGCACTTAGAAAAAGAGATGCACACAAAAGTAAGCTATTTCAAAAAACACACAGACAAGATAAGCACAGAAAAGTCACTGAAATTGTTCTGGCGACTACATAAAAGCATGAGTGGGGTAGTCAAGAACAAGAGAATTTCTGACTTCCAAGGCGCTGACCTCATCTGGCAGAGAGCTGACGAGAACAAGGGCAAAGTCCTCTTCGAACGCTATCTAGAGCAGAGCAACCAGACAGACATGAGAGGCCGAAATCTTGCTAATGAGGTCACCTCAGACAGGTGCAAGGCCCAGAACATTTCGGATGAAGACACAGTGACAGTGAAAGAAATCAAGGCTGTGCTTCCACAATCAAAAAACAGCGCTTCGGGGCCAGATGGCATAAGATACGACGACATAAATAGGTGTACCTGACAACGAGCTAGAGAAACTAGCAGACATTTACAACAACATTATAGGGAGCGCTATCATAAAGGAGGCGTGGTTACATAGCTACCCGATTCCCTTGCCGAAGCCTGGCAAAGACCACACAAAAATTCAGGGATATAGAATAATAACCATGCAGAATACAATAGGCAAGCTGCTGGAGAAGTTAATTGCCAGGAACATATCAAGCCAGCTAGAGAGGCAAGGTATTTACCCACCTATCCCTGGGAGGGTACCGTCCAAAAAGAGAAATCTGGAACTATGCAGCAGTTTTTGCCCAGGATGTCTATGAAGGTTTCAACTCAAGCATTGAAACATTTGCTGCATCGATCTCAAGGACGCGTACAGAGTACCATCGGATTTCTTAATGCTTCAGCTTCTTGAACTCAAGATATGTCCTTTCCTCCTTAGTTGGATCGCTGCAGCCCTCTTACAACGGAGAGTAGTTTAGCCTACACTGGACCGAGGAGGACACTGTCATATGCCGACGACATTTTAGTGTATCGTCAGGGTAAGGATGGAGATCAGGTTGCTGTGGGACTACAAACCTAACTCAATCGCATAAGTACTTGGTGTGTTGAAGCTGGAGTAATGGTCAACCCAACAAATGCAGCAGTGTCATGTTTCTCTTTGAATAACCAAATTGTCAACACTCGGATACCAGCTGTAAATATGTTTTCAGAGACTGTGGAAAGAACGCAGGCAATGAATTACCTGGGAATACGTTTTGATCGAAGCCTTGCTTACAATGAGCACATAGACCAGGTGATAACAAAGGCCAAGCGGAGTTTGGCTGCAATGCGGGTGATGGCGACATTAAACTGTGAGCAGCGCCATCTATGTCTTCTATACGAGGGGCTGGTCATGTCTGTTTTTGAGTATGCGATGGCGATCCTGACTCTCAGCAGTAAGCAGATAAAATGGATGGAAAGCATACAGAACGAAGCTGTGCGCATTATTCTTGGAAGTACAAGAGATACAGAATGCAGGGCGATGCGCTACCTTCTTGATTTTCCAACCATTGAAGACAGAATACAAATCTGCAGAGCATGTGCTTACCTCAGAGTCAACGCAAACACACAACATCCACTGCATAGTGAAATTAGGAAGGTGAAGGGCAGCAGGTTAAAAAGAGGAAGGTCGTGGATGGATCACACCAAAGACATTCTTCAACAGGTGTGGTCACTTGAGGACTTAGAACCTGGCGAGTAGTTGGTACAAGTGCCAACATATTTATGTACGTCTTTTTCTGTTTTCATCCAAATAGACAGAAAATGCAGACAAGAAAATCCTGCTGCTGTGGAGGCGGGAGTACAGGCGTTGATTTTTGAGAATTCGTTAGATGGTGATGCTGTCATTTACACAGATGGGTCGGCCTTCCGACATGTGAGAAGCCCATAGGCCTTTACGACTCAAGCAGGAGGGAGAATTGTGAAGGAGGACTCTGGTGCTTATGTTGAGACCACAATTAGCCTGACTATGGAAGTCATGGCAGAAAGTAAAGACAGAAACACAGACATACTCTAGGCATACTCAAGAGGATAGAGATCTGGTGGATCCGAAGATAGTAGTTGCTGTCTCTGGAGCGGTCTCGGCTGGCAAAGATTAGTTTCATCTTCGTGCCAGGGCATGGGGGAGTACAAGGAAATGATCGGACTGACAAACTCGCAGGGCGGAGGGCGGACGCGCCATGGACAAAGCTGACATTCTGAATGCTCTACTAGAACTAAGACATTTTCGAGAACCAAGTGATGACTGTGAATCTACAACCATGGTCAGACTGCGAGAACAGCAAATTAAAAGAGGTATGGCTAAACATGAACACTACGCAGGAAGCCAAAGAAGATTGATAAACCAACACAGAACTGGCGTCGTAACCGCTACACGCTGCGGGATTTGCTGAGAAGGGGATCCAAGCACTTATGGATTGAATGGTTCGATATGAAATGAGGATGATCTGTCGACTAACTAACTATCCTAACTAACCCACCATGAAAGCCACCATCCAAGCAAACAAGCAAGTTACCAACCTACCAAGCAAGTAAGCAAACCAAAAAGAATAAATTAAACACTAGTTTAAAAGGCTTCATTGCACCGGGATGTATCCCATTTTTCTCGGTCTCTTTCTGCAAGGCAGCCTGGCGAAAACGTCGCACAAAACATGAACTCCGTAGCTGCAACGATGCATGCCAGCAGTCTGTAAGAGTCTCAAGGCGACTCCCAGCAAGCAATTAACCAAGAAGGTAACCAACCAAGCAATCAAGCAACTAACTAAGCAAGCAACCACCCATGAAACCTAGCAAGCAAGCAAGCAAGAAACCAACCCTCCATTTAACTAAACAAGCAACTAGCCAACCAACTAATCATGAACCACACACAACACTTCTGTAACCACTAATCTTTAACCTCTAGCCTCTAACAAAGCCTAATCAGCTCCGTGGTGATGAGTTACGGACGCAGATCATAATCCCGTATACCCACGTTTGAAAAACAGCTATGTGCGATTTTGCAGCAGACCGCATCAGTGTTGGTTTTTTTTTTAATGGTATGGGTGGCGGTCGTTTAGAAAGCAATGGCAAACTACTAAATGTAAACTTGCCAAGAAATCACGAACAGCAAAACAAACCAAAACATGCTTGGGTTGACTGAGACGTACTGTAAAGGGTATGCAACTAACTTCTTTAACACCCAACGAAAAGACCCTAGTTACCGAATAAGTGGATGTAATTAGAGTTCCTTAAGATAAATCATCAGAAAATTCATAGCGAGCGAGAGAGAGAGAGAGAGAGAGAGAGAGAGAGAGAGAGAGAGAGAGAGAGAGAGAGTTGGAGGGATAGAAACACAGATAGAGAGAAGAGCAAGAGTGTGCGTGTGTGTGTGTGTGAGAGAGAGAGAGATAGAGAGAGAGAGAGAGAGAGAGAGAGAGAGAGAGAGAGAGACGAACGAACATATAAACTTTAGTTTCAAAGGGTTATGAATTGGGCACGCAGCCCGTCTAAAATGCTGTACTTCCATTTCTCTCTTTTATACATTATTTCATCAACACATCATTCGAGGCTAACTGAGAACAACAACAATATAAAAGTTATGTATTATAACTCATAGCCCGTTTCTGGGGTGAGTAGAGAGAGAGAGAGAGAGAGAGAGAGAGAGAGAGAGAGAGAGAGAGAGAGAGAGAGAGAGAGAGAGGGCAGGAGGGAGAAAGACAGAGAGAGGGAGAGGGAGAGACACAGAGAGAGACACACACAGAGGTAGATAGAGACAGACACAGAGAGACAGGGTAAGAGAGAGAGGGAATGAGAGAGATAGAGAGAGAGACAGACAGAGTGAGACCCTATTGTAAGCACCCTCCAAGTCTCCAGCGCTGCAATTTAGTTTTTCTGTTTTTGAAGGTTTTGAGACCTTTAGTTATTATTATAGGGCTTAGATATGCTGCTCAACATGGCCGAATTGATAGCAATCTTTCTTATGATGATGCAAAGGTAGCGGGTTCAACCCGTAAATCTGACAGCTGGACTAAAATGTTGACTTGAGGACGAACATTACAAGTACATTAGAAGTCAGAGTGGGTTCGCCTAATGGAGGGGGGAGGGGGGACTGGTATTAGGTAAATCTAATCTACACGCTAAAATCAGTCCAGTGCACTAGTAGTAGAAGCACATGAATCGACTACACTTGAGTGCAAAGCGAGCGAACGCAAAACAACAAAAAGAAAAAAATAATAGGACTTAGAAAGATGTTTTATATCGTCTGATCTTTGCGCACAGCAGACGAGACCATTTTCAGACAGGTTGAACATCTTAAGGGATTTGAAACAAAATATACATTTTGTGAGATGTGTGAATGACATATTTTACGCAGAGTTTGAAAGTAGACTGCAAGTTATTATATGTAAGGTATTAGAGGAGCGATAAGCACGTCTTAAGGGAAGCTGATTCACAAAGACAACTTATTACAAACACCAGGGGAAAAAGAAGAAAAAAAACGTCGCTTAAATGGTGACAGGGTCGACTTCATTGCACCGGATATGATCCCATATGGCTCAGTCTCTTTCCACAGCGAACTGCAGAAAGCGTCACAAAAAGCACGAACTCCGTAGCTCCATCCACAAGAATTTCCGAAGAAAAAATGCACTCGTGAACCGAAGGACGCGGCTCGGAATCGAACCCACAACCTTCGGAGCCAGAGTCAGACGGCTTGACCACTTCGTCACGGAAACATCAGAAAGAGACAGTCACCGTCTTTTGAACACGTTAAGGGAAGACAAATACTGGAACATGGCTCGAGACACAGACATTCACTAGGGCTTGTTTCCTTAGCGACTCAATGAACATGATCAAGAGGATAGAGGAGGGGTCGATCCGAAGAGAATGGTTGCGGTCTCGGCTGGCAAAGAATAGTTTCATCTTCGTGCCAGGGCATGCGGGAGTACAAGGAAATGAGCGGGCTGACATGCTCGCAGGTGAGGCGACTGTGGAGGACGGACGCGCCATGGACCAGGCTGACATTCTGAATGCTCTACGAGAAGTAAGACTTTTGCGAGAACCAAGTGATGACTGTGAATCTACAACAATGGCCAGACTGCTAGAGCAGCAAATTAAAAGAGGGGTGGCCAAACAAGAACACTACTCAGGAAGCCAAAGAAGATTGATAAACCAACACAGAACTGGCGTCGTTAGCCGCTACACGCTGCGGGATTTGCTGAGGAGGGGATCCGAGCACTTATGGACTGAATGGTTCGATGTGCAATGAGGATGATCTGTCGACTAACTAACTATGTTGTGACAACCGGAAAGATTTGCGGAAAAAGAGATAAAGGAAGACAGCGGGAGAAGATTATTGACAGTCTTGCACGAAAACGAGTCAAGACACGAATTGATCCATGCCGTCGGAGATCGCAATTTGTGAAGAGGCAGATCGCCCACGCCAGCCGGCAAGGCACTGGATCATGATTAGAGGAAACATATCCGAATGTGTTGATTGCATATCCTTTACTTCAACCCCAGCAATTGTTAGCTGTTAGTGATGTCTTGGCAACTTTCATCACCAGCATGTGTGTGTATGTGTGTGTGTGTGAGTGTGTATGTGTACGTGCGTGCGTGTGTGTGTGTGTGTGTGTGTGTCATGCAGATAAGAGTGGGCCGCCATGTTTCGCCATCTTAGACGATCACCAGATTCGTGGATCAGCTCTGTGCTTTTGACACGACCAAGGCATGTGGCTAATCTAGCCAGATATTTTCTTCTCTTCCCCTCCCATTTTTTCCCAATCAATCTTGCCAGTTGTCATAAAGTTCTCTAGTTTATTTCTTCTCACAACATGCCCAAAAAATGTCGACCGTCTACGTCTAATTTCTCTAATCAGTTAACGGTTTTCATTTGCTACTTGTAGGACTTGCTCATTGGTTTTTCTGTCTCTCTATGGTATTCTTTGCATTTTCCTTACAAACCATTTCTGCATGTCTGCTCATTATCGACGCTTCACATCCATTAAAAAAGCACAGGTTCTATGTAGCATTTCAGCACTCTTTTTCTCGTTGCAAATGACAACTTTTTATTAGTCAGTATGTTTTCAGACTCTCAAAAGGCTACCTTTGTCATGGAAATTCTTGTTATAAAGAACAAGCGAAAGGTGGTCTACTGCCAAATCGCCCGCAGCTGCGTTTCGAACACGGTACGTGGGATTACGAATTGCATTCGTAACTCCTTCGCCAAATAAACAATATTGAAATAGTTGTGGTCTCAGAGAAGGTATGTGGCTTACAGTTAAGAAGAACGTAGTTTTACAAGTAGGAAGTACAGCAGAAGACTCTTTGAAGGTGGACTGCTCTGTGTTAATTTTTGCAATGGTATGATCATCTGCCGTTCGAGAAATCATTGACAAACTTGTTTAAAGTAAAATTGCATAGAAAATAAGCAGCACAGCGAAGGCAAGCTGGTTTTGATTGCGGCGAATTGTTCAAGGTAATGCAACTGTTTCTGAACAAGTCACAAATGCTCATGTTCTTCTTATACGGTAACGTGAACAAACTCAGGCATGTTCATTTGGAAATACATTGGTTACATCTGAGGACACCTTCAATTAAACATTAAACTTTGTTGCGTATCCCTTACGGGACGTTGCAGTAAACACCAGTATTTTTCAGCTGCTGTTGATGTGCTAGGCAAGTGTTACGTTCAGTAGTTTGTCATTGCTTTCTGAACGACCGGCTTCCATACCAGCACGTTATAACACAACGCGAAACGGTCTGCTGCACAAATCGGTCGCAGCTGAGCTTCGAACGCCTGGTACCTTGATCACGAACCGCGTTCGCAAGCCTTTAGCCACGGAGCCCGCTACACCCTCAATGGGGATAGAAAAAAATTTATGCTGACTGCTTTTGTCTTTGCATGTATCAATACTGACGTCTGAAGGTGACCGAAGAGGAAGAAGAAGAATGTTGAGGAGGAAGAGGAGGAGGAGGGGAGGAGGAGGAGCAGGCGGATTGAAGAGTTAGAGGGAGAAGAGGGCTGAGCAGAGGAAGAAGGAGGGGGAGAAGAAGGAGAGAGAGAGGAGGGGGGAAAGAAGGAGAGAGGAGGAGGACGGGAAGAAGGAGAAGAAGAAGGAGAGGGGATGAGATGGAGGAGAAGAGGGAGGAGGAGTGGGGGGAGATGAGGAAGGGGGAGTTGGAGAAGAAGAGGGAGGAGGAGTTGGAGAAGGATAAGAAGGGAGGGGAAGGGAGGAGAAGGGGAGGAAAAAGAGGAGGGCGGAGGAGGGGTGGAGAAGGAGGAAGAGGAAAATGAAGAAGAAGAAGAATAGGAGAAAGAGGCGGAGAAGGAGAAAGAGTAGAAGGGAAAGGAGGGAGATGGGTGAAGGAGGAGGGGAAGGAGATGGATGAGAAAGGGAAAAACAGAGACCACGTTTTGTCACAAATTACGTTTCGTGTTTCGAATGTAAGACTGACGATGCTCGTTGATTGATGGACCCGGTCGTTGTCTGTTTCCATCTCTGACAAGTTTGTTAGTGTCCAGAGAACTATGCGCTTCCTGACATAGTCCATCATTGGAAAGACCAGGTCATATACAGTCTTGCGTTACTCTCTAATTGCATGGGGTGAATTTGTTTTCGGTTTATGTAACTTCCTGAACTAAAATTGCCAGGGTGTTTTGTTCTGCTGGGGAGTCCACTCGGAAACATGTCTGACTGATCTTTGCTTCTGAGGAAGACCACATTAGGCTGATGGATCTTGTTAAATTCGAAATAAGTGGCATAACCATTTCATTATGTGTTGTTCTATAAAGTCATTAATAGGTGTCATCCTTACACTTAGTCTTAATCTGTCATTTGTCTGTTAATCGCATTTCAGCTGCGTTTCTTATGCATTTCATCTCACATGGTGTGATATCACATGTTGTTAGGACTGTTCGTAGAAAAACTAAGAAGTATAATCGGACCAAATGGAAGTAGAAGAAGAGGCCTGCCACGTAAATGATGAACAGAGGAAATGCAGAGTCAATGGGATTCTCTGATATATGAAGCCCGTAAACGAGCACTCTCCCGCTGTGTATGCTTCACCTCGATACCGCAAGGTACAAGAGGAACAAGATGAGATGAGATGAACTAGGACTGTCCATGTTTGGCATGGTCACCATAGCGTGTGGGTTGGAACACATCACAACCGTACGGCAGGCAAACATGCTAGCCACTGCACTACCGAGGATCCCACTCTTCCAGGAAAACAGCTTCATTTCATGTTGACTGACTTGTTTTCTTCTTCTTTTTTCTTCTGAAGACATTTTAATGATTATTTGCTGCTAAGGGTTTATACGAAAAAAAAACGTCGAGGTCGAGATGATAGAATTCATTGCACCGGGTTTTATCCAATATGGCTTGAACTCTTTCCGCAGGGTGGTCTGTCGAAAGCACCACACAAAGCACGAACACCTTAGCTCCCGCGACGACCCCCAGGAGTCTCCGAGAAAAATACACTCGTGAACCGAAAGATGTAGCCCGGAATCGAACCCACAACCTTTAGGGAGCAAGGCAGACGGCTTGGCCACTTCGCCACGGAGACTCCCGGTTGATATGGAATGACGTAGTCAACACCCAGCCAGGCTTTCTCAGTTAGCAGTTGCGATACACTTGGTAAGTTACTACAGGGTGTATTTTTAATGACTGTAGTGTTTGAAAGTATTACCGGTCTCAGTTTTGTATTTACCTATTATGTTGTATGAACTTTACAGAAGGTGAATAGAAAAACTTGGAGCGGCAATATTTTCAAACACTGCACAGTCATTACAAATACACTCAATATTTTCCTAACTGATTCAGTGTTGAAAGATACTATATGGCAAAATGTGACCTCCCACGTAGACAGAAGGGCGGTATATCGCCATACTAGGTTCATCGTGTTATTTGTTTCGTTTCACAATATCTTCCGCATCTTTTATGCTCTGTGAATGAACATTTACATTATAATAATTGTTTATTTGATGGTGCATCATGATTGGTTCAAACCTACTTCTTTGTTTAGCACGGAATCAGTGAATTAGTCCTGGCGTCCTTTCTCTGTTGTACTTGCATCCCATAGTGCATCTTCTCCTTCTTCT
>JACEFZ010001977.1:417500-459403 GCA_014155875.1 Cepaea nemoralis | reverse complement strand
GACGAACTACTCCTCGAGTCTAGCGCCCCGCCGTGCATCTTCCACCTCTTTGTTTAGTATTTTTCCCCACCTAGGCTAATCTCTCTAGTCCAATAATCTTCTGTCTGAGACTCCTTGTGCACAGTCAGTGTCTCGTATAAGTGTGCGATTAATGATTAATGCATTGGCAATATGTACACATGGGTCAGGTTTGGGCTATTTACCGAAACCTGAAACTTAGTGCTGATCAAAAGAATGCTTGTCGGCGTATTCTCATTGGGATTCGTGGTCAGAAGAACAGATCAGCGATTCCATGTGTTTATCAAGTTTTCCTGACCACAAATGTCAGTAAGGACTAAAGGACACCCGCGTAAGATTTATGAATGAACACGACGTATGATTATTGTGTGCTTGTGGTTCGAAAGTTAGACAATTCTAAATGACGGAGAGAAAGAGGAGATACAGTATTTGTGTCATTGTGATTATCGTGTCTGTTGGATAAAGACCCCTGATTGATCATTTTATTGTAGCCATAATATTAAGAGCTTCCGGCTCTGCGGCGATTTGGCAGACAGACCGCCTTGCGTTCGTTTAAACAAAAAAAATAAAATGGTATGGGTGCCGGTAGTTCAGAAAACATTGCAACTACTGACGTAAACTGCCAAGAGATCACAAAAAACCAAAAATTGCTGGGATTGAATGCGATGTCCTGTACAGGATATGCAACAAACCTTTTTTAAATACGACTTCTAGAACGACTTACCATTCATCAAGAGCCGATCCGACTTCCACAGCGACTTGTTAATATCAACGGCATTCGATTCGCCTTATACGACAAATTATCCTACCGTCAGTGACAGGGTTTTTTTAAATGTTGCATATCCCTTGCAGAACGTTGCAGTCAACATCAACGTCTGCAAGGGATGTGAACAAAAAGATGTTGCAGCAGCGTTTTCGTATCTTTATCACATCGCTTTGTACGTTGTCTGACGAGCAGTAAACCCTTAATTAGACGCCGATGATGCCTCCCTCTCATTTATCTTTTCCTTATAGTGTTGATAAGTTGTGTGTTACATCTGGTGCTGTAGACACCCTCAACGTTTGTTTTTCTCTCTGTCCATGATATTTTAAAACTATTTTCAAATACCACATCTCGGCTATTCTTCACCCATGTCTCATTGTAAAGCATACGCTTCCATAGGAAAGAACGTGCACAGCTGCTTTTTCAGTAGCTGATTGTATGCTGATGTGCTATTTCTATTTTAATGAGCTTATATAATTTTATGAATGATCTTTGAAATGGAATTGGTGAGGACACCACAAAGAGTCTCTGTTTTTCTCTTCCTGGTTTCAATCTACATGGTGTACGTCGTAAGTTTCGGATCCCTATACTTATAGTCACTAGCTCAGAACGTAGAATTTAGCATTTGTATGAACAAAGGCTAGAGAAACAAGGAATACACCAAAAATATGTTTGGGAAGCTCATACATCGGGGATAGAAAATATAGTATAAGCAACACCAACTTTGTTGGAATATCGGGATAATAGAGAGGAGAGGGATCGTCATTATCGTGCCTAGATAACAAACCTGAGCATTTGTAGAAGAAAAGAAGAAGAAGAAGACGTAGTAGTCGTAGTAGTAGTCAGTAGTAGTATAGTAGTAGAAGTAATAGTAGTAGTAGTAGTAGTATGTGTCATTAGACGAGTAGAAGTAGTAGTAGTAGTAGACGAGTAGTTTAGTGTAGTAGGAGTAGTAGAAGTAGTAGTAGTAGTAGTAGTGTAGTAGTAGTAGTAGGTAGAAGTAGTATTAGTAGTAGTAGTAGTAGTAGAAGTAGTAGTAGGTAGTAGTAGTATTAGTAGTAGTAGTAGTGTAGTAGTAGTAGTAGTAGTAGTCGAAGGAGAAGTAGAAGATAGTAGTAAGAAGGTAGAATGAAGAAGAAGAAGAAGAAAGAAGAAGAAAGAAGAAGGGAAGAGGAGAGGAGGAGGGGAGGAGGAGACGATGGGAGGAAGAAGATGAAACAGCGGAAGCAAAAGAAGAAGCAGAAGAAGAAGTAGAAAAAGAAGAAAGAAGAAGAAGAGAAGATAAGAAGAAGAGAAGAAGAAGAAGAAGAAGAAGAGGAAGAAGACATTATTATCGAAAAGATGAGAAGAAGGTGATTCTTCCCAGGCGTGACTGAAGCTTTAGGGTATTCACGCCATCTTCGAGCGCTCCCAGCGATCGATAGTAGCGTGTGTGAATCGTCCGAGTAGCTTTCCGTCACCGCACATGATACCTCTGTCCCTCAGTGTGATAGCAGATTCCCGCCAAGAACCGAAGTCTTTGGAGAACATTTGCGTAGTAATTACCGTCGCCAGTTCTCAGTTGATGGCAGGTGGTGTCATTTGTAAAACGCCTTAGAATTTGTTGATTGATGATATTTATTTTATTTTTATGAGAGGATATGCAATGTAAGTTTATTCTGAACTGCGTGGGAGCCGTTGTACTTTATAGTTTCCAGGCGTTCTGTGGATTGTTTGAAATACATATAGTTGATAGTATATATTGTTAATGTGAATAAGTAAGTAAGTGCTAAGTGTGTATTTCAAACAAACGTGTGTTTGAAACTGTTAATAGTATACTCTAGTGAATAATATGCGTATCTTTTGAATAAGTAAACGCATTCCAGATCTATCTTAGGAAGTTATATTCTAAAGTACCAGAGGGCGGTATGCACCTCTTCCTTGGTAGCAGATCAGACGCTTCACCTCCACGAAAAGAACGAACAATATAGGACGTCCAGTGAGGAAGCAGCTGTTGTAATATAAGTAAATTTTTCCTCGCTTTGAGGTAATATGGTACATGGTGCTCAACCCATGTCGTTATAGACCTTCGAAACTCATCATTTAGTGATGGGTTAATATTACACCGGTTGCCTTTACTTCCCAAAACGTTTCCGGGTACTCAGTTTGGGCTGGGGAAACTAGAGCCCATGTCAATTTTTTAAAAATCCTCTCCTCGATGGAAATTCGAAAACATGACTACGTGCCCAGAAACAAGCGACATTGCGGTTGTAGACTAAGGCATTACTCGACAGCTTGAAATAATAAAAATAGACCGAATAACCACAATATTGTATACATTAAAATGAATAGTCTGTTAGAATACTGATAGTATAAGTAGAGGGTTGATGGCAACCGCCTAATTGATCTTTTGAGATTCTAAAATGTCTAGCTTAGATTTATCATTGTGGTATCCTTAGAGATCTGTCGGAGATTCTATATTTAACTTACCTTTATCGTGGTACCCCTCAGACATTCAACTATCTAGGCACATTATACTACCGAGATGGAAGCTAGACATATACTACGAGATGGAAGGATGTATTGCGGAGATAAGACGAATAAGACATGTAACAACTGCAATTTATAAAAATGAAGAAGATCTTCCAACAAATCCCTAACAGTAAAGGTTAGAAAAGAATTATTGCAAGGTTACATGGAACCAGTTTTTGTTATATATATGACTGTGAATGCTGGACAATTAGTAAACAAGTAAATAATCCACTTAGGTCTCGATTGTGTTTTATAGAAGAATGCGGAAATCCCAAAGAAAGTCGAAATGTGTAATGTATCAATATATATTTGAAAAAGGCTATAAGAACAAGACAACTTGCAAATAATAAAAAGGCAGATTGGCCACATCATGAGAAGTCAATAACTGGAGCATGATGGACAATTGGAAAGATTTGTAGAAAGAGAAGACACAAGAAGACAACGGAGAAGATTCTTACAGATTTTTAACTTGATACAAAAGATGTCAGCACACGAATATGCTGTTGGAGATCGCAAGAATGGAGACGCGTGATCGCCTACGTCAGCGACAAGGCTCTTGATGATAACGCTTTTAGTGATCTGTTGGACATTCTATAATGTTTAGCTTTACTCTTTCATCCTGGTACGCCTTAGCGATCTTTGGACCATTCTATAATGTTTAGCGTATCTCTTTTATCATGGTACGCTTGGCGATCTTTTGGACATTCTAAATGGTTAGCTATCTTCCATTGTTGTACCCGTTAGTGATCTTTGTGAAATTATAGAATGTTTAGCTTACGTTTCTTCTTGGGTCTCTTTAGCGATGTCTTGCAAGTTCAGCTTACTTTTAATTCTGGTGCTTATTAGACTTATGGCTTAATTTCGTTTAAAAAAAAAAAATGATGTTGCACTCTGTGGTATATAGATATCGTTATTTCTAAGACTTATTTCCTTACGACAATGCCCAAGTTTGCCTAATTATATACCGCAGTATTTTTTAAAGTCTCTAAATATCTATGCATTCCTATTCTTTAAAAATATGCCTCTATTCCACATTTCATTATCAACCATCCATACTCCCAACCAAATTTTACTACAATTTGAATAATATATCGGATAGACTTATTGTTAAAAAAAAATGTCAAAAGTGGAGCGTTTTGAATCATTTATAATTGTTATAATGTGCAATGAGCTTCTCCAAATGAACAGAAGGAAGAAGTTGACAATAAAATTATCTCATTGGCAACGCATAATTGTTGAAAAGAATTATGTAGTTCACATCTTTACACCTTCTTAAATAATCAATAGCCTGTGTTCATGGGTTCTAAGAACGTTCTTTTTTATATACATAATATATTTTGTAGTAACACTTGACAATAGCATTAAAGGAAGATTTTGTTCAGTGAATCGACTTCAGGGAGCCGCTTCGATAATCCTGGGAGGACATTTCTTCAGATAACAATAAGATTACTCTAGACAATCAGCCTTTCCAATGGCATTGTCAGGAGGAGGGAAGCCGTAGAGACCTGGGAAATATGATTATGGGACAGTATAATAATATTTTTACAGGTTGTCACACTGCGATCAGTGTCTGGAGTAGGAACGTAAATGAATTAGGCCCTAGATCTGGCTTATGTTAGTTCATTAATTCACAGCTGAAGATACTTTTCAACCCCAGGATTAATTTCATTCCTTTATTCTAAATTAATCGTGAGCACTTTCAGCGTGCGGGTTTGAAACAAAAACTTGACCTGCTCCCATGTCGACCAGTATAAAATGGGTACTAGACCATGTTCTAGGCTGAGGGAGAGGGGGTTAAAAGGGGTTTAAAGCGTGAGGATCGAATCATAGTACCGTGTTTGATCTCAACAAAGCTCGGTCTCATTCCGCAGAAGTCTCGGAGAAAACCGGACTCGTGAACAGAATGACAGAGTCCTCTAACGAACCACGACCGTCGCGGCTCTCGAGACAGCGGACTGAAGTATTTTGCCACTAAGATCCCTCCCCCCTCTGGAAGTAAACGCGAGTTGGTGTGATATTGATCACCATCCATCATCGAATGTCCATTGATCGATAACAGTATGCGCTTGCACCATATACCCAATCCGTATCAAGGCATCGAAAAAGGGTACCTGACTCTTTTACTTGCAGCTTCGTAAACTATTCAAACTAGTTGTGTGAATCAGTATGTGTTATTTAAGTTAACATTTAGACACAAACAACATGGGCCCAATGGAGGAAATCAAACCGAACGATGCCAACACATTGATGAGACGCACACATGCAATGCAGGTTGTTTTGCAGTCGTCTTCTACCTGTTCAATCTCTGAACTGAGTTCAGACGAAACCTGTGACCAGAATGACAGCAACTTTAACGAAAGAGGACGATACAGCATATTGGAAAGCTAGCCCCCCCCCGGTGGACACCATCATTACCAACGACAGCAAGGATGCAAAGTACTACAGGTGAGTCTTCATTGTTGTAGCAATCTGTTTTTTAATACGAGGTTTTGTCTTTGTGCCGGATTCCTGGCCTAGAGGTTAGCGACTTTTCGCCGTAATCTCGTATACTCTCGTAAGTAACGTGACGACGGTGAGAATCAGCAGTGGTTCGAATCGCGTCGGTAATTACGGGGTATGTGAGCCGGCCGCTCAGAAAGCAATGGCAAACTACTGAGCGTAATCTTGCCAAGAAATCAACAATCAGATGAAAGATGCTGATGTTGACAGCAATGTCCTGTAAAGGATATGTAAACACACATTAGTCTTTGTGAATATGAAATATGAAATCAAGTATCAAAACATTGCACTCGGACATTCCCACAAGTGATTCGTCTCCTACTTCAGTGGCACGGTGTTCCAATGATGATGGTACCAGTGGTCGCCTGACTGAACTGTGCCTGCATTGTCCTCTAAGGTTGAGTGTCGTCCAAACTCTGCTCACTCTCGGTAAATAAATCTGTCAAGATATGGGTTCTTTGCTTTACTGCACTTCACACAGGATGCTAATACCGCCACTACCAGGCACTATGTGATCTACGTTGATCTGGTGTGGAGATATCGAGGGCTTCAACCCTTACACCGCTCAGTTGGACGAACATGTTCTACTCTCGTCCTTGACTTGGGGACATAAATACAAGTACCTCTGAAGTCGGAGTGGGTTCACCTGATGGAGAGGGACACTGGTAATAGGGGAAAGCTAATCCATGCAAAAATCAGTCAAGTGAACCAGAAATAGTAGCACGTGTGTGTATGGAATACGCTTGAGTTCAAAGCGAGCGAACGAAAACAAATGTCTACAGAGGTTTGTGCTTGGGAAGATTAATTACTGGGGGAGTTAGACGACACGTTGTCTAGGTTGTCTATCTTCTAGCTGACTGCAGGCAACGGTTTAGGAGTTTTATAGGCTGGTATGTTATTAAGCTTTGTGTGTAGTTTATGAGATATGCTCCCTATGAGAATATCGGTTCTGCTAGCAGTCAATCGGAGCCTAAAAGTTCACCATTTGTTAACGTTGTGTAGGCAAACTGTGACAAATGGTCATTCGCATATCATTACGGAACTACTTTATTTCAGTCTTTCCATGTATATGTGATGTTGACCAATAATCAATCAATCAATCAAAACCATCAATCAATCAATCAATCAATCAACAAACAATCAATCAATCAATCGCCGTTTCTCAATGAAGTCCTTCGTATTGGCATTCAGGGCATTTCAGGCCATTTCAGCCATGACAAAGTTTAGCATCAATCGACATGTAGTTGGGGTAGGGGGGGGGGAGTCCCGACTTGGTACCTAAGATCATTTCCACGGGAATGATGACGAATTCTCCTTCCTCTCCCAAGCTAAAAAATCAGTGGGGTCTGCAAGAACCATACTCAAACTTCACATCCATCAAATCATCAATCATGTGCCATGGCCGGAAAGCGTGGGCGGTAGACTCGCCATTTCACTCGTATCACACAGTGTAGTGGATCAGCTCGTGTTCCTGTCTCGGCCATGCCATGCGGCAAGCGCATCCAAGTATTTCCTCTCGGTTTCAATTGTCTGTTCCTCGATCTTGCAGTTGTCACTAGTACTCAAATCCATGTCTTCTCTAACATGTCCAAAAAATGTTGACAGTTCGTTAAAAACCCTCTAATCATTTTACGATGTTCATTTGTCTCTGTAAGTACTCGGTCTGGTTTTTCTGTCTGTCCATGTATTCTTGCATTTTCCTCAGAACCACATTTCTGCAGCCATCAGATGACTTTTCAGCTTTGACTGCTTCATTTCAAGTTTACAACATCCATACAAAAAGAACAGGCTATATGTATCCCCTCAAACAATCTTTTTCTCGTTTCAATTGACATCTCTATTGGTCAGAATGTTTTCATTTGCTAAAGGCTACTTTCGCCATGGCGATTCTTGTTCTATCTCTTCAAGGCATCTCCCATCAGATGTTATAAATGTTCCAAGAAATTGCTACCGATCACTTGTTGACGAATATTTCCACTGTACTTGTATATTACATTGTGACATAACTGAGGTCTTTTACAATTTAATTCTAACCCAGTGCGCACTGTGTAAACACAAACGCAATCTACAATGTGCAGGTCCTGCTTCATTGTCTGCAATAATAATGTATCATCTGCATATATAATGTTATTGATGTTTCGTCTCAATGCTGATTCATTTATATCTCTACATTCTGAAAATATTATCAATGACAGGGAAAAAAGATTGGAGTACATCACACATCCCTGCCTAACACCTCTCTTAATTTGCTGATACTGTCCCACTTCATTATCAATCCTTATTGCAGCTTGTTGTTTCCAATATATGTTTTTTATAAGTCTAATGTCTTTCCCATCAATTGTAGATCTGCAAGCATATCCACCACGCTGACATGTTCTAACGCTATCAAAGCCTTTCTATAGTCAATAAAGCAAAGATGTATATCCTTGTTACATTCTATAGCACGTTCAATAAACTGTTCGCAGGCATATACACAGCATTTACTGTACCCTTTTCTTCTTACAAACCCGCATTGTTCTTCCCCTAATTTCAGGTTGTATCTTCTTCCTCATTCTTTGCATGATAATTCTTAGCAAAATCTTTGTGATGTGACTCATTATACTAATTGTTCTATGTTGATCACATTCCAAGGTTCCTGATTTCTTTGGGATTGCAATAAATATAGAGTACATAATTCAGGAGGTATATCTCCAGTATCATAATGTGTTCAGCAGTACATGGTGATTGATCTAGCCAAATTCTTCTAAGCTTTAACATTTCTGTTGTGTGTTATCCGCACCGGGGGCCTTGCCAGCTTTCATGCTTAAGACATTTCGAAACCTCCATCTCCAAAATTGGCGGTTCCTTCATATTAAAATCTAATATCTATACTGTTATGTATATACATGCCACATAAACAGACGTATTAGGAGTAAATGACCGTCATTATTCGCTCAACACTAGCACACATGTGATTAGGGTTAGTTTGGTGCGCTCTCCTCCACAGATTTTAGTGATTTCATTCGTTACGATTCATTCTAAAGCCAGAATGGCTCCCCCCGACTCAGATAACATTACAGAGAAGCTAAAATTATTTTCCCGAATACTGTTGTGGGATTTGAATGTCCGGCCGCCACATTTTGCAAGCCACGATCCTATCTAGGCAGTCTTGCCAGTTACTTTCCTATCCGCTTGCTTTCCTAGACATCCACAGAGATTCTCGGTACCACTGAATGAGACTAGTGGACACGAAATTGTGTTAGGAAAAAAAATATCGTAACACTACGAGATTAATCAAATCGAAGGGCACAAGACAAAAGCCACACCAAGTCTACTTTCATAGAAGACATAATAAAAGTGTAGAGTAGGGTGGTGAAAACCACATCGTTGTATGACGCTACAGCGGTTGGGTATGCACGATCGAACAGCTGGAATTCTATTGTTCGTAGCCTGTCCTCAAGAAATAGTGGGGGAGATGGAACGGGGAACAGCGTAACAAATTAATTTAATGAGCACTAGACTAAGATATATGAGAATTATATGAGAGGACAATTAAAAAAATAAACAGGAAATAGGGATGTGCAAGTGTTAATTTGTACAGGTAAAGCATCAACACGCAACGTTAACAGAAACATTAATAGGCACGATGAGCGGATATAGCTTAATTGTACTATACTAAAACACAGTTAGTTGCATATCCTTTACAGAACGTCGAAGTAACCCCGCATTTAATTTTCTGTTGTAATGTCTGGGCAAGGAGTTTAAATCAAAGTTCATAATCATGTGGCCATGCCGGTAAACGTGGGCGGTCATGTTTTGTCATCTCACCCGATCACCAGAGTGTGGATCAGCACAGGGTCCTTGTATCTACCATACAAAGTGGCCTAGTCCTTCCAGGCATTTACTTCTCTGTCCTCCCTTGCTCTCTTCTCCTCGATTTGCCAGTTCTCACAAGGTCTCCAAGTATTATTCCATAGCGTGGCCAAAAATTTTTTTTGACTGTCTGCGTTTCCATCTCTAATTAGTTTACAGTTATCTTGTTTCTTGTAGGACTTGGTCATGGGTTTTCTGTCTATCCATGGTATTCTTTGCATTTTCTCAGAAAATCACAGCTATCAGATGTTTTCAGCTTGTCTGTCATTGTCCACCCTTCACATCCATACAAAAGCACATGTTCTATGTAGCACCTCAACACTCGTTTTTTCGTTGCAAATGACATACATTTTATTGGTCAGTATGTTTTCATCTTGCAAAAGGCTGCCTTGCCATGGCAATTCTT
Organism: Cepaea nemoralis; assembly: GCA_014155875.1. Classification (NCBI taxonomy): domain Eukaryota; kingdom Metazoa; phylum Mollusca; class Gastropoda; order Stylommatophora; family Helicidae; genus Cepaea; species Cepaea nemoralis. The sequence continues at coordinate 449,354 of JACEFZ010001977.1, read as the reverse complement.
GCTCTAATGTCTTCAAGGCGTTTGCAATTAATTTCAGAACGACCCACACTATACCATTGTATGAAACCAGCGCATTATGGTCTGCTTCCAAGTGTTTCGAACACGGTAAGGGGATTGCGAATTGCGTCTGAAACCCCTAAGCCACAGCGACGGTAAAGTGTTTCACTTAGTTGTCGTAAAGTATATATGACAGCAGTGCCAGCGCGAGTGTTTCCTCAAACCCATACTGGGCTTGCATAACTATTTCAAAATGGAATGGTAATCTTGTGTTCTAAAATTTTTGGATACGTTTTTCCAATGTGACTTTGTAAGTTATCTCTCTGTGCAAACACTCTCATTTATTCCCCATGTCTTCCATACAGGAATCATTCACCTTTTGCCAGTCTTAGAGGGTGTTTCCTTTTCCCCCACGTTGCTGCACGTTTTCCCGCAAGCCCACTGATAGCAGTCTCACCACAAGTCTGATAGCTCCAGCTGTTACCCATGTATGCCTGGTGATTTGCTGTCATGATTGTTGTTTATTTTTTCAACTTCACCGTTACTCTGCTTGATTCTTGATCTTCTTCTGTTAAGTTTGGGAACAGTTACACGACTTCCTATGATTTCAAAGTTATTGCTAATATTCTTTCCACCTGTCGTCCGTTTTTCTCACTTAATACTGGTCTTCCATTATATTCATTTATTATTGATGAAGCGGTGTCGGGCTCACTTTTACTCACATTGGTGTAATACTTTTATAAAATCTTTTGGAGTTCTGTACATTCATTATTCACTCCTCTCTGTATTTTTTCCATGACGGCCCCTTTCTGGTATGCTCAATATAATCAAAGGATGGCATGGGGTGTTAAACCAAATTTGCGTCTGTGGACGATCGACTCTTTATTTCATTTTTCCAACATGGCGCACTTGAACCTGTCCTTTGATTATTGTTCTATTCCCGCATATTCTTGGTATATTCGGTTCAAATCTAATTGAAGGGTCCCATTCGTTTCACAATTACGATATATCAAGGTTAAATTCCTGCAACTTTGTCATTTCTTGGTTGATATTATTCTGATGCTTTCGCCATCTATATTTGTTTTTCAGATTTATAATTGTTTCTGCCCTTTAGTTCTGTGTTGTTTTTTATATGAGAGGTTAGTTGAGTCGTATAGCTTGTCGAGTGGGACTCAGTATAGTATCATGGATAACGGAGAAGCCTTCGACATAGTTTCAGAAAATAAGCGGTTTTATTTTAAAGAATATGGGGTAAAAGGACATCTGCTAGACAACATCAGAAATATATACAAAACATGTTAAAGTATAGCTAAAACTAATGATCCATTTGAAATAATCACCGGAGTAAGACAAGAACGTGTACTATGGCTATTAATATTCATCATGTCCGTTGACAAAATATCACCAGAGGCAAATTTATAACTGGAAACTGAAAGTGACGGAAACTCAAAAGGCATAGACAAACCAAGCATAAACTAATTATTCTTCGCAGACGATCAATGTATATTCTACGAATCTGACAAACAATTATAAAAACAAATAACAACACTGAATAAGGTATATGAGAAATACAATATGAAAATCACCATAACTGAAACATACACTTTGAAGATCTCTAGACGGCCTAGTCGATCCGATCCGATATGTAGAAAAAAAAAAAAAAACATATTCGATCTCGTTCAACAGCGTCTGTTATAACTGAGGTACGTGGTGTTTGCAGTTTTAGATTCCCCTTCTGTGTTGGTAATATTCTGTTTTACCATGTGACAGATTTCATGCCTGTGATGCCTATTCCACTAACATTAATATGAATAACCCACAGATCAAAAAGACACCCAACTCGAATACCCGGTGTGTATTATAACAGAATAATGGCGACCTGACATGAAGATGTATAAAGATCAGTAGGCCGCGCAGTTATCACCACTGCTTAAATACTCGAGTATCAACACTAAAGCCAAAAAGACTACCGATTAATAGTATATTCATAACAACTTTTGTTTACCAATATCAAACCTGATCACAACGAAGGCTCAGGAGATGAAGATCACAACGTGTGAGATGGGATGCTTGAGAATAGCTATCATGTAATCAGAAGAGACAGACAAGAAATAATGACATCAGAGAAATGGTAGGAGCAACTTCGGGTATTGATTACATAAAGAGGCAGGGGATACCGGTTGGTTCGCTCATGTAATCAGATTGGAGCCTACAAACCTACTCCTGTGTGCCTACAACAGGAAGAAACGCCTCACAGAGCAGCAATTGTACTAAGGAGCAGTTGAAACGACAATATCAACAACAAACAACAACGTCAGACTCAAATCAGCCATCACACACCTGGCGTTAGGTAAAACGCAGCTCTCTATAACTTCTCGCAGCAATGTCTGAACCATCGCAATAAACAAAAGCTCGTCTACTAGTTCGACAATGGTTAGGCAAGATATGAAACTACTAACACAACTGACAAATTTATGCATGCAAAAATAATCAGAATATCGAATATATTAAAGCATTTACGGTAAACACCGAGAATAATATTAAAAAGCGCGTACTATCAACACAAAGCAATGATAAGAATTGATATAATGATCATCATGTGCTATGCCCATAAAGGTGGGCGGTCATGGTTCGCCATCGCACACGGCACCAGTCTGGATCAGTTCTATCTTCTTGACCTGATTAAGCCTTAAAGCCAAGCCATCAAAGGTTTCATCTCTTTGTCTTCCCTTGCTTCCTTTCCTGTCAATTTTGCCAGTTGTCGCTAAGGTTTCAAGTTTATTTCTGCTCATAACATACTTAAAAATTTCATGTCTGTCTACGTCTAATTTCTCAAATTAATTTATGGTTTTCATTTGTTCCATGTAGAACTGTCTAAGTTTTTCTGTCTGTCCACGTTTCCTTTGCATCTTCCTCATTAACCATAATTTCACTGCAATTAGATGATAGTGATATGGAAGCCAATACAATATTAGAGTAAAACCTCCCTGATTCGAAGGGGATTGGAACACTTCATCGCTGAGCTGGCAGACAAACATGCTAGACACTTAACAACCACGGCTCCTCAGCTCTGAACAGGCGTTGATAAATCAATTCTGCGGAAACTATTAAGCGGGGGAAGTGTCCGGAGAATTCTAATAGCCGAGGATCAAAAGCAGAAAATAATAAAACGGTCTACAAAGGAACAGAAGATGTTCGCATTTCTTCTTCACATAAGAACATAACATGATGATTCACATATTTGAAGATTATAACTATATACAGAAATTGTGCTCATGGACATACCTGCAGATAGCTAAGACATGTAAAAAAAAACATTATTTATCATATTTAAAAGCTAATTGTTGAGTTCAAATTTCGGGTAATGACTGATAATAATAATTTGAAATGTTTCACATCGACTTTATTTCTATTTTCTCCAATTCAATCAGTTCGTGGACGTCCTCTCAGTCTTAATGTCCTCTCAGTCTTTTCTACCCGTTCAGTTTTCAAGACTTCACCGTAAGCCGTCTGTTTTAAAATCCATCCCACCACATGCCAACGACCGGATTATTAGAAGTGACTGGTAAAAACATCGAAATTAAATAAAAATAATAGCTGCATATGCTTAACGTGACGTCACAATCAACCCTAGCCCTTTTGGCTGTTTGTGATTTTCTCCACTGCTCTCTGGGCCGTCAACGCTCATACCATTGCGAAAATCAACGCAAAGCTACGGGCTTACAAATGCAGCGACTGATTTCGAACCCGGGGTTATGAGATTGCGTTCACTAGCTCTAGGTCACTTGAATACGAGCCGCATATCTTACTTAATATAGACTCGCCGATTAGGAACGATTTGAGGAGTTTCGTAAACGTAACGTGATTATGTGAACCTTTCAATTGATAATATAGCAATTGTCGTTTACACGACTACGCAATGAAACCCAACATTTTGCTATTTGTGATTTGATAGGCAATGTTTAACAATTTAGTCCATTATTTATTACTCAATGTATCAAGAAGAGAGAAAATCAGAAATGAAGAAATCAGGATTAAAGTGGGGTTACAGCAGCGCTAAATTTTTATCAGAAAACAGCAAGTTAAATGGTTTGGCAATGTAACTAGATTACAAACTAACAGTGTACCACACCAAGTAATGATTTATAGATCAAATGGAAGCAGACGTAGCGGTCGGGCCACATACACGATTGGCAGAGGGGATAGCAGAGTCCACGGGAATTTCGATACAGAAGTCCATAAACGGTCACTCTCCCGCTGTTTATGCCGACACCACAGGGTACAAGAGGAATGAGAAGAGGTGAATCCATTATGTCTGGACGATATGATCAATTGCCATCGAAGTCCAACACAAGGCTGTCTGCTTCCAAATCGTCTGCAGCTGATTTCTATCCCTTCACTAAACTTGAAGAACCCCATCTACTGGAGCCATGCTAGGTGCAGTTTCGTAAATCTGTCCGATTTTTCAACCATTTCAAGTGGCACAAGGTATTCACAGAGTTAATGAAAACGAACTGAAAGAAATAAATAAAACATCCTTTGCTAAATCCGGGTACAAGATCAACTGAGAAGACCCAGAACCACAATGGAGAAGATGATTGCATGCGTAAGATAGATTCTGCAAGTTACAAAATGGGAGCAGACCACTTGTATTGAAGTCTTGAAAACTTGAAAGGTTATAAAGGCAGGAGGTGGGGGAGAGGAGGGACCCAGAGGGTGTCCGCGAACGATTGCCCCGGAGAAAGCAGAGATAAAGAATGTGAGATGCTGCCATAGAAGAATCCGTAAGGCGTGAATGCCACTGATTGCTTTGCCAGTCAATGCCCAGTATTCGAAAACGACAGATGAGAAAAGATTACACTAGTGCTTAGAGATTTTAAAAGAAACATGAAAATGGCTTATAAGAAAAATGAGCAAGCTGTTCTTGTACTTTCATAACACGGATTAGGCATATTTCTGTTACAATTCACAACTTTCTTATTCACTATAACTGTAATTTCAATGTGAATATAAGTCCAAACTCTTGTCTTGCTTGGAGGAAGTTATTTAACGTAAAATATCGGATCAAGTTTCTGTATAAACAACAATTACACTGTGCTGTCTTGATAAACTTAGTCTCTTTTCCCCCAGCATTTCTCTGCCTACCTGTCAACATACCTACGTCACCGGCATGTCGGTCTGTTTTCCTACCTACTTACTACCTATCTACTTATCTACCTTCCTTCCTCTGCCCGCCCCAAGGTTGACTTTTCTACCTACCTACCTACCTACCTACCTACCAACCAACCTACCTACCTCCATACCTACCTACCTACCTACCTACCAACCTACCTACCTACCCACCCACCCACCTACCTAACTACCAACATACCCACCTCCCTCCCTCCCTACCTACCTACATACCTACATATCTACCCACCCACCCACCCATCTACCTACCTACCTAACTCCTCTCCCTCCTTATCTACCCACCTACCCACCCACCCACCCATCTACCTACCTACCTACCTCCCTACCTACCTACTCACATACATACCCACCACCACCCCACCTACCTACCTACCTACATACCCACTCACCATCCTATCCTACCTACCTACCAACCAACCTACCTACCTAACTACCCACCCACCTACCTACCTACCTACCTAACTACCTACTACCCACCGTCCTACCTCCCTCCCTCCCTCCCTACCTACCTACCTAAATACCTACATACCTACCCACCCATCTACCTACCTACCTAACTCCCTACCTACATACATACCTACCTACCTAGCTACCGACCCACCTACCTACCTCCCTCCCTCCCTACCTACCTACCTCCATAACATACCTACCTAACTACCTACCTATATACCTACATACCTACCCACTCACCTACATACCTACCTATCTACCTACTTACCGACCCACCCACCTACCTACCTACCTACATACATACCCACCTACCTATCTACCTACCTACTTACCTACCTACCTACCTAACTCCATACCTACATACCTACCTACTTACCGACCCACCTACCTACCTACAAACCTACCCACCTACCTATCTACCTACATACCTACCCACTCACTTACCTACCTACCTAACTACCTACTTACCTACCTACCTACCCACCCACCTACCTACCTACCTACCTACCGACCCACCTGCCTGCCTGCCTATCTACCTACCTATCTACCTACCTACCTACTTACCTACCTACTTACCTACCTACCCACCTACCTACCTACCTACCTACCTACCTGCCTGCCTGCCTACCAACCTGCATGCCTGCCCACCTGCCTGCCTACCTACCTACCCACCTGCATACCTACCTACCTACCTACCTACCAACCAACCAACATACCTACCTATCTACCTACCAACCAACCTACCTAACAACCAACCTACCTAACTACCTACCTACATACATTCCTAACTACCTACCTACCTACCTACCTACCTACCTGCCTACCAATCTGCCTGTCTGCCTGCCTGTCTGTTTGTTTGTCTGCCTGCATGTCTATCTGCTTATCTGTCAGTCTATATATATTTCTCTGCTTGTCTGTTTATCGATCTGTCGGTCTGTAAGTCCGCCTGGCTGTATTCTTGTCTGATTGCTTGTCCGCCTGTTTATTTGTCCTTCTGAAATGTCTGAGCGAGAACCTGCCGGTCTATTGCGCGCGCGCGCGCGCGTGTGTGACTGTATATATACCTGTGTATATGCGTGTGGTCGGAATATATAAACTTGTAATCACAAAATCAAGCTGCAATACAATTGCAATAAAATACACTATGCTAAACTTTAATAAAATAATAAATATATTCTATGGAAAAGTTGTACTCCACGCTTGGAAGTAACACGACATAATTTTAACTCATCATAATCGCCTCTCTGCGTAGAAAAAGCTGGATTCAGATTCAGAATTCTCCAGTAGCTTTCTTTTAAATTTCCTGATTGAAATGGGACCAAAATGAAACGGAATATCCTGTCGCTCCCTGTCCCATTTTCCCTCATTGTCATGAAAGCAAATTCGTCTCTTGGCAGCCATTGATAACTACATAATATATTGATTTTAAAATCTCACCTTTCATTTTACAATTCTTGTTCTGTATATAGAAATGAATCTGGCGCCAATGCAAGATCGCATTTATCTCATCCATTTGAAATTCTGAATAGGCAGGCAATCGTGTTTAACAAATTATGGATGTCACGCTGCCATGTTAAGAACTTGCATGTGTATAGAAACGCTATAACTAACTGTTAAGAATGTGCATGTCTGCCTTGTGAATGTAACACGCATGACAGATAATTGATATGTGAAAGATGAGTGGTTGGAAGGGCCGCATGTAAGACGGGCCTGCGTGCCCAATTTGTGATCTTTTGAAAATAAAGTTCGTTCCTTTGTTCATTCCATGTAATAGTCTATCCGGTGTGGCGTTAGGGATCATGTCTGTCCACAGCCTTCTGTCTCATGTACTGCCAATCATTTCTGATACCGATATTCTTCCATGCCATGACGTCAAATTGTTCAGCAACTTTTCTCTTGGTCGCCCCCTGCCTCTCCTCCTCTCCTAATGTTTCGGTGTGACGACATACTCCAGCTTTTCTCCTTCTTATGACACGCCCAAAGGATGTGGACAGTCTTCTAATGCGAGTAACCAGTTCCTTTGTGTGTTTACTTCTTTCCAGATATCTTCATTGTTCTTTCTCTTCGTCCTCTGTATTCTCATAATTCTTCTATAAAAACCACACTTCCATATCTTCCACTCATCGAGTGACAAAGATTCATTGTAGAAAATATTCTTCATCTTTTGGAATGCTCCTTAAATCGGACAGTTCTACACTTAATTTCCTTAATACATCCTCTATCTGCCGTTATTAAGGTACCGAAATACTTAAATACATTGACTTGTACCAGACTGGTTCCATTAATTTTAATGTTGCACTTAGGAAACTGTTTCCTAAATCCAAAACCTAAAACCAAAATGTTTCAGGGCAAATTGGTCTCCAAATTAACACCACAAAAACAAAGACTATTGATCTTACCAACAGTTCAGATGACACCAAATTGAACAGCTACGTTCTTGAAAAAGTCAACAGCTTCACATACCTAGGAAGCAAAATGACATCTACAGGGGACTCAACACCAGAATATCATCTAGAATCGCACTGGCATCTAGTGCCTTCAATAAACTGTCAAACATCTGGAAGTCAAAGACACTCAGCAAACACACAAAACTTAAAATCTTCATCTCTTGTGTGATTCAGTGTTAACGTATGGATGTGAAAGTTGGAAATCAACGGTAGCTTTAGATAAAAAATTAGACTATTTTGAGAACAAATGTCTTAGAAGACTTCTAAACATCCACTGGACAGACTTCAGAACCAATTCGCAAATAAGACAATAGACTAAGCAAGATACAGTATCCAATTTCATAAGAAGACGCCGTTGGAACTAAATCGGCCATGTACTCAGAATGGACAAGACAAGACTCCCCTACCAAGCCCTCATATGGTCACCAGTAGGGAAAAGAAAACGGGGAAGACCAAGAGAGACCCTGCGTAGAACCATCATTAGAGAAGGCTCATTCAATGGCCAAGTAAATATCCAAGATCTACAACAGGTAGCAGCGAACCGCCAAGCATGGAGAGTCAGGACTTCTGCCCTATGCGCCGCCTTAGGCTCAAGAGGAAAGACTAACTAACTAACTTAGGAAACATTTTAATTTGAGTAATAACTATTACTTTTATTTTCCTGTTATTCAGACGAAGTCATTGTAAATGCCTTTAATTTTCAGCGACCAAAACAATGACATCGGCACAACGTGTGTTGTGCCGAGTACGCCCATAATGAGTCTTATAGAGTGCCAAATTAAGTTAAACGTGACACTGAAAAGCGGCTCCGAAAAGACTGCTGCACAGGTAATATTTCAAAATTAGGAAACCTACCTGCGGAAATAACAGAAAATGATAAAAAACTTGTGTGAGATTCTGGTAAAAAGTATTTATAGCAAGTATATTTCTGATATAAAAATATTTATAATAATTATGTTTCTGGTATACAACTATTTATAGCGTATATGATTCTGATATTTAAAAAAACAAACAAACATACTCGCATAGGAAACAGCTTAAAAATAAAAGTAAACAGCTGTCATTTGTAGTGAGATTGACTGGCACCTTGCCGTCTTGACATACGATAGTTTGGAAAATGGAGTTATACCTCTCCATAACACAAACTATGAGCTGAATTAAGAGACCATGTTGCCCAAGCAGTCCGAGTCCTCTCTCGACCAGCCTATTTTACTAGAGAAAGGTAACACTAAAACATCCGGAACAAGACAAGCTGCCGCGAATCAACAAATCAGTGCTCTAACTGTCAGCCTTTCAGAGCTTCCATCCTAGACCAGTTGTCGACCAAGACTTAAAATTAGAAAGTGCTATTAGAAGTATAAAGGAAGTATGTAATAATCGATGCGCTTAATTTTGTGACCAACTTTGGTGCAGTAGTTTTAAGTAAAGGACCATTTTACACACCGGAAAGAGCATTGGGTATATGGTGCTAGATCAGAATTATGATACAACAATCGGTAATTTGTGAGTGATTTGACCTGTATCACGCTGGCCACCTGCACTTCTCAAGTTATTTTCCGGTACCCATTCTGGGAGCCCAGATAATTAAGAAAATCGAATCCGCTCCGATGTGAATGGAACCAGTGACCATGAAGCCAGCTGGCACGAGTCTAACCACTACACCATCGTTCCACACAGCTTTGTTGTACATGTATCATATTATGAACACTTACTACAGAAGTAACATTCCTGGAAATTTAGGGGAAAAATATCTATTTGCCTGCCCCTAATGTCCATGTACAAGATATTTATTGTCTATCTGGAGATAGAGCCGTCTCCCTGGTCGAGGAGTTGGCAGCTTTCTCCGAAACCCCGAATACTCCCGTGGTTGACGTGAGCGCACGAGAATTGGAAGCGGTTCGAGTCGCGCCAGTGACTTATTAAAGTATGGAGCCGGTCGCTCAGAAAGTCGTGGCGTGCTGATGAGCGTAATCTAGCCTAGGAATCAACATACAGCTGAAAGATGATGATGTTGACCGCAATATCCTGGAACAAGATGAAAACGCGGGAAAAAAATGGGGAGATAGAGCGTATTTTGAATCAGAAATAAAAGTATCGCACCTTGGCAAATGTAACTAATTACATTACATACAAAGCACGCGAAGAATAGCCATTGTCTTCTATGCCGAACCAGGTTTTTCAAACCTAAAAGAACGTAGAACGTTTTAAAAAATCGCCAGAAAAGGTAAATGATTTTTACAGAAACCGTGGCGGCTTAATGTCATGATCTCCCTCATAAATCTCATGATTTCGTGTCAGAGAGTGGCCAGATCGGGGAAACGCACGCCCTTTTCTCCAAAGAATTACTGGAATTTCGACGTAAGCCACTTTATATTACTCTTCAATGTTATTTAGTCTGTAGAAAGTCGTTGCTTCAAGTTAATCTGAAATCAGATTCATTTTCTGTTTTCTTGACACAGAGCTATTCTATCTTGTGTGTTTTGTTATCTCCCTTCGAAACACAGCTGCGGGCGATTTGGAAGCAGACAGCCTTGCGTCGAGTTTTATAAAATGATATGGTTGTCGGTCGGTCAGAAAGCAATGGCAATTGTGTGTGTGTGTGTGTGTGTGTGTGTGTGTGTGTGTTTTTTTTTTTGTTTTTTTTTGTTTTTGTTCCATATCCTTTACAGGACATCGCTGTCAACATCAGCATCTTTCAGCTGATTATTGATTTCTTGTCAAGATTACGCTCAGTAGTTTGCCATTGCTTTCTGAGATTCGGCTCCCATACCCTGTAAGTTACCGACGCGGTGAGAACTGCTACCGATTCTCCCACACGTCACGTTACTCACGAGAGTATACGGGATTACGGAGAAAGACGCTAAACCTCTAGGCAGGGAGACCGGCTAATGGCAAATTACTAAGCGTAAACTTGCCAAGAGATCACAAGCAGCCAAAATGCTGGAGTTGACTGCGACGTCCTTTAAAGGATACGCAGCTAACAACTAATCATACCAATTGTTACTTGCCGTGATCTATCTCAATAGTTAGTCCAAATAAAACACAACATACAACTAGGAAGCTTGAAAAAAGGAAATGCACACAGAGATACAGGTGAACGTTTCCACAAAAGTCTTCTTCAAGAAACAAGAAAAACAACACAACAGATCGGACTGCTTTCATATCCCTTTTTATGTATTCCTATTATTTTTGGCTGTCATTTTGTTGTTTTGATTTTCTTCTTATTTGGTCAAAACTGGTTGAAATATTCGTTTTATCTGTGTGTGGGTTTTTTTTTTAATCGTCGATCTTCCTAGTCACAATTTGTGAGTATTCTTTGTTTTGTTTTTGGACACCAGTACCAGTTTGGCAGCTGACAAAACTGTCAGAGTGTCAGATAGGACTAATTGTGAGCTACAGACGAAACCTAAAGAGTTAAGACAGAAAAACGAGTCAAGCGGCTAGCTAGTGAGGACTGGTGACAGGCACCCGTGTGGTCGGTGGGGAATGTATGTGTGTGAGGGATGTTTGTGTGGGTGGGGATATTTGGGAGGATGGTTGGAAGTATGTGGGCGTTGGTTGGTTGGGGGTGTGGGTAGGGAATGTGTATTTGGGTGGGTGAATGGATGCGTGGGAGATGTGTGTGGGTTGGGGGATGGGTGTGGGGGTGTGTCTGTGAATGGGATATGTCTGTGTGGGTCTGAGTGTGTGAGTGCGGATGGGGTAAATGTGAGTGGGTGGATGATGTATGTGTGGGTGGTGAGGATGTTTGTAGGTGTGAGTGGGTGGGGATATATGTGGGTGGGTGGGGAGATGTGTGTGTGTGTGTGGGTGAGAGATGTGTGGGCGGGGATGTGTATGGGGAATGCATGTGGGGGATTTGTGTGTGGGGGAATGCGTTTATGGGTGGGGTGTTGTGTGAGAGGGGAGATGTGTGAGGGATGGGAGAGGTATGGGATGTGCGGGTGCATGAAGGTTGTATGTGAGGATGGGGGACGTGTGTTTGGCTGGGTGGTTGGGGTGTGTGTGGGTGTGAGGGTAGATGAGAGATGCATTTGTTGATGGGTGGGTGGATGATGTGTGGGTGTGAGTGGTTGATGGATGAGTACGTGAGTGGGTGGATGTGTGTGAGAGATTAGTGTATGGGTGGGGGATGTGTGTGTGGGTGGGAAGGCGGATGTGTGTGGGTGGGGTATATGTTGGTGGTGGGGTGTATGTGGATGGTTGATGTGTTTTTGGATGAGGAATGTGTTGATGGGTGAGGATGTGTGTATGGGTGGGGAGATGTGTGTGAGTGTATGGGTGGTGAGATGTGTAGTTAAGAGATGTGTGATTGGGGATTGGAGATCGGAATGGGGGGGGGGTGGTTGGCGAGTGGTGGGTGGAGGATGTGTGGGAGTGGGAGTATGTGCAGGTTGGGGGTGGGAGGGTATGTGTGTGTGTGGGGGGGGTGCGGGATGTTTGGGTGGGGGAGATTGTGTGGGTGGGTTATATGTGTGTAAGTGGGAGATGTGTGGGTGGGTGCGGGTTTTGTGTGTGGGTAAGTGTAGGATATGTGAGTTGGCGGGAATATGTGTGTTTGGGTGTTGGATATGTGGTTGGGGGATGTGTGTTTGGCTGAGTGGTTGGAGGTGTGGGGGTGGTGGTGGTGGTGGAGGATATGTGGGTCGGTGAGTGTTGGTAGGTTATGGGATGGGTGTAGGATGTATGCGTGTGGGTTGGGAGATGTGTGAAGGTGGGGAGATGTGTTAAGGTTGGGGGATGTGTGGGTGGGTATGGATGGGTGGTTGCATGCATGTGTGCCTGGGTTTGTGTGTGGGTGGGTGGGGTTGTGTGTGGGCGATGTGTGGTGGGTGGGAGATGTGTGTGTGTATGGGTGGAGAGATGATGTATGTGGGTGTGTGTGTGTGGGATGTGTGGGTTGGGGGATGGGTGGATGGATGGGGTCATGTATGTGCCTGTGGGAAAGTTGGATGGTGGTTGTGTGTGTGGCGGACACGTGAATGGATAGGGGATGGTGGGTGGGTGGATGGGTGGAGATTTGTCTCATAACATGGTAACATGCATTGTTTATGCTTACAACATTCATTTGACAATGTTATTTTCCTATGTGAATGCACTATGCACTGATGAACGAAAGATGAGTGATTGGATGGGCCGAATATAAGTCTGGCCTGCGTGCCCAATTTGTTACCCTTCGAAAATAAAGTTCTATCTATCTATCTATCTATCTATCTATCTATCTATCTATCTATCTATCTATCTATCTATCTATCTATCTATCTATCTATCTATCTATATATCTATCTATCTATTCATCCATCCATCCATCCATCCGTCCGTCCGTCCATCTGTCCGTCCGTCTGTCTGTCTGTCTGTGTCTGTCTGTCGGTCGGTCGGTCTGTCTGTCTGTCTGTCTCTCTCTCTCTCTCTGTCCGTCCGCCCGTCGGTCGGCCGCCCACCCACCTGCCCGCCCACCTGCCTGCCTGCCTGCCCGTTACCGATGCGCATTAGAGAAGCAAAGAACAGTAACTCTGTAGCCTACTTTACACATCCCAAGAGGCGACTAAGGAGGGTTGCCGTGTGACCGGCTACCTCACTCCGAAGACAACTTTAGCTACAAAATCCAACCAATGATGAACAAGTCTTTAAGAAAAGAAAACACTCCAGCTTGTCAAGATGTAAGGAAGTTCTTCGCGCGTAGAAAAATTATTGCTCGAATATGGAGAGGGAATTTGAGGTACTGCAATAGACAGCAAGAAGACTAGGGAGGAGGGGTGGGGGTGGGTGGGTGGCGTGAGGTCGGTCGATTGGCCGTCTCCATTGAGAAATAAAAAGCAGATGAAACACCCCCCTCCCCCAACACACACACACACACACACACTCACTCAAACTCACACATCCGCAGCAACCACCTCCCCCCCCCCCCCACACACACACGCACTCACGCTCTCTCTCTCTCTCTTTCTCTCTCTCTCTCTCTCTCTCTCTCTCTCTCTCTCTCTCTCAATCACACCCGATGTAGCTTCAGACGGGTCTCGGTATTTGTTTACTGTAAATAAAAATAAGTAACAATACTATAGTCATACTAAGATATTTAGTTTATTACAGTTCCCATCGACTACTACCCTCGCTCTGCTAGTGTTCATACAGCTGTTGTGAACATTCACGTTCGTTGAAATCTAACTAATTTACATTATCTCATTGGTATTAATGTATTGGCCGTTTTTAAATCGCTGCTTCTTCAGTGTCAATTTGAGGGAACAAGACAACCTCGGACGACGGCAAGTGGGGAGGATGTGGAGGATTTCCAGGGTAGTTATATTGTGCCCTGCGTGATACTGCCTTGCCAGTCGGGATCGATGAGACGGTGCATTGTCATGCAGCAGAATCCAGCTGTGTTTTCTCCAATGTTCTGAATATTTATTTTGGTTACATATCTTATAATAGTGCAGGGTATCAATATCTGTTATAAGTTCTAAAGCTTCTTTCTTTACATTAAGCCTTTAGTTAACATGAGCAGCGTTTCCTACACTCCTGTCTTCTATTTGTTTAATCGAGGTGGACAGTCTTTCACGATTTATATGTATTCTCTATTCAAGAAAGGGCATGTCAACGCTGACGATGCTATGCGCGCAACATATATACAAACTTATGTGACTTCATTGACAATATTTAAAATGTAATTTTGAAACATGGATATTTTATTTATTTGGTTTTCGTAACATGAATTATCGTTGGCCATCAGTTATTATAAAGGAATGAATAGGATATAATAGATCAACATGCTAAATCTATTATTACAGTATGTTTGACATTTTGAATTGCTGGTGCTCCATCCTTTAATTTCCTGAAAATTTTGTCTGTTTTGACCATTTTTTAAAACATTGAGTGGCCAATGATATTTCCCCGCACACCTCCATTTTATAGATATTTTACAAGCCAATTAATAGTTAATATTAACACACGCGGAAGCTATGATCACGTGGTGGTTAGGACACTTACTTACTGACCAGGTGGTCAAGTGTTTGAAACCCACAGAGGCGTGGATGTTTGGAGAATGACCTGGGCTCCCAGGTCGACCTACTCTAAAATGAATACGAGGAAATGTGCCCGGAGTAAAGATGGTCGGCGTGATATTGACCACATAACCCACCCAGCACCACGTGCTCTATAACTGATACAATTCCATGGGATGTTTGGTCGTCTTAAGCGACTTCCTGTATCTGCCATGACCTTATATACAGTAGTTGACCATATGCAACCCTCTTTAATATGATATAAAATACATGTTTGCTGATGTCCAGGCATTGTGTGATGGAATTTTAGCCAAATTCATTCCACATACTTTCGCCTGTCAAGACGGCAAGGTGCCACTCACTCACATGTCTGCTGCCATATTAACAACTTTTAAATCATAACTGTAGTTTAGTCGACGGATCAACATCACGGTACACGGGTGTAACCCATAAGTGCTCCGTTCTACTCCAAACTCAAGCCTGAGTCCGGAGAATCTCAGCTCAGTGCACGAACTCCGTAGCACCGGCTAGGATACTGAAATACTTTGGGTAGATTTTTAACTCGAAATTTTAAGGGGACTGAGTGGTCTTGAGGTATGGTGTCCACCTCAGGTACTGGAGGTCTTTGGTTCAATCCCGGGTGAGGGCCGGGATTTTTTCACGTGGACTTCTAGTAACAACATTTCCCCTGGTCTCTGGGTAGTGAGATTGGGCGCCCGTGTGTAATTTTGCGCACGTAAAAAATCCCTTTTTTTTTTTTTTTTTTTTCCCGCGTTTCCATCCTGTGTCAGGATATTGCGGTCAACACCAGCATCTTTCAGCTGTATGTTGATTCCTAGGCTAGATTACGCTCATCAGCACGCCACGACTTTCTGAGCGACCGGCTCCATACTCTCATAAGTCACTTTTGCGATTCGAACCACTGCTAATTCTCTTCGCGTCACGTGAAGAGAGTATTCGGGGTTAGCGGAGAAAGCTGCTAACCCCTCGGCCACGGAGCCGGATGTAAAAAATCCCTTGGCAGTTGAAAATCGAAAAAGAGTAGCTAAACGGCGCTGCCCGGGCAAAATTTCGAATTTCATAACTGTAACGAACTCCTACTTATCATTTTACGCCATCCATTTTTGTTTAGTTCACACCTACATTTTGTTTGCACTGAATCTGTTAACCAATGGAGCTTGCAACGCATACCCAAAAAGACTCAATGCTATTAAAAGCGTTCTGTACATTTCTGAAATTCAGCCATATGCTGAAATCTGCATTTATAGCTATATTAACAAGACCAGGAGCAATTGAATGTGAAGAGTTTCGTAAAATGACCTCATAAACCATGTCAATAAGCTTCTACTCAGAATTATAATGAGAAGAATAGGTAAGAAAATAAAAATGGAAATTAGTGAAGAACAGTAAGGTTTTGTGGAAGGAAGGGGTACAAACAATGCAATATATATATTACGAATACTAATAGAAAGGTCATTAGAGACACAGAAAGACATATATTTGTGCTTCATAGATTATACTAAGGCATTTGATAAATTAAAACATGACAGAACTGATTAAAATGTTGGAAGATATCAACATTGATGGGAAAGATTTAAGAATAATAAAGAATATTTACTGGAACCAAATAGCAGCAATTAAAATGGGAAATAAAGAGGATAGTTACGAACAGATAAAGCTGGAAGTAGGACAGGGGTGTGTTTTGTCAACGGATCTCCTAGCGCTCTATAGCGATGTAATAATGAGAGAGATCAGAGAGAAGCCAGGAATACTAATCGGAGGTTATAATATAAACAACATACGCTATGCAGATGACACACTATTATTGGCGGATAATGCAACAGACCTACAACAAGTGTTGGACATTATAGCAAGAGAGAGTTCACAGAAAGGACTCTCCTTGAATATCAAGAAAACAGTAACTATGGTCTTATCAAAGACAATGGTAACACCAAACTGTGACATAGAAATAGAAGGGGAAATTCTTAACCAAGTGGATAATTTTAAATACTAGGGGCATTTATAACATCATATGGAAGATGTACAACAGAGATTAAGAGCAGAATAGGGCAAGCAAAAACCGCATTTCAGGAAATGAAGAGCATCTTATGCAACAAGACACTATCATTGAATGTTAAAAAGAGAGTGCTGAAATGCTATATAGAACCAGTTTTGCTGTATGGCAGTGAATCTTAGAATGTAAATGAACAAATTAGGAAGAACTTAGAAGCAACAGAGATATGGTGTTTTGAGACAAATGTTGCGAATACCTTGGACTACCAGAGTAATTAACAAAGATTGCCTTGAAAGGGCTAATGAAACTAGAACACTATATTACAACAATAGAAAGAGACAAACAGCTTTCTTTGGTCATGTGATGAGAATAGAGGCATTGGAGAACATCGTGACAACTGGAAAGATCTAGGGGAAGGGAGGCAGCGGCAGACCATGAGAAATGATGCTGGATGGATCGAGACGGTGGCGTGGAGGAATAATATCAGCAGAGTTGATCCAGAGCCCCAAAGACCGAGATTTGCGGAGAGCCTTGAACGCCTACGCCAGCTGGCAGGGTACTTGATGATGACATTACTTTATGTACCCCAAGTCCGTTTTTCTCCATGATCTCTTCATAACCTTTGTTATTCCATACTATCTATGAATTCAGGCACCCATCAATATTTTTATATTGCCATTATTTTGATCGCTTTGTCCATTAAATCTTGTGTAACATTCTTCTTTGAAAGATTCATCCGTCTCATTTGTTGGTGAACAACAAAGGACCACATTCATATATTCATTCATCGTGTGCCGTGCCGATAAGTGTGGCGGCCATGTTTCACCATCTCACTCAATCACCAGAGTCGTGGATCAGCTCAATGATCTTGTCTCGACCATACTACGTGGCCAAACACTCGGGCCATACGTGTCTGATCACACTCTGCTGGTGATATTCTTGTTCTTCGTTCTGCTTTTGTGGAAGTGCATCACCCCTTGTTTTGCAATTCAAAGATCAGTGTGTCATACTTCGACATGTACTTGTGTACAGTGTGCTTCTTCTAGACATATTCTACACACATGTAAGAACACACACACACGCACGCACGCGCGCGCGCACACACACACACACACACACACACATATATATATATATATATATATATATATATATATATATATATATATATATATATTTCTCTCTCTCTCTCTCTCTCTCTCTCTCTCTCTCTCTCTCTCCCCCCCCCACCCCCCCCCGCGTTTCCATCCTGTTTCAGGATATTGCGGTCAACATCAATATCTTTCAGCTGTATGTTGATTCCTAGGCTAGATTACGCTCATCAGCATGCCACGACTTTCTGAGCGACAGGCTCCATACTCTCATAAGTCACTGGTGCGACTCGAACCGCTTCCAATTCTCGTGCACTCACGTCAACCACGAGAGTATTCGGGATTACGGAGAAAGCTGCTAACCTCTCGGCCAGGGAGCCGGCATATATATATATATAGTAAGGTGCTCTAGCGTGTACACATGTGTTTATAATAGTGGACATTAAATAATACATAATTGGTGTTTCTTTATTTTTTTTTTCTGTTAAAGATGTACATGTTATCATTGGCAGTATGTCTTTTAATACTCACATAGTGTAATAAACAGCTATCCGTATACATATGACAGACACCATCTGGCTTGTGTTATACCACAGAAGACGCAGACAATGTTCCGTTGGGCATTCTTTTAACCGTCTTAACTAATGTCATTACATTTACCTCACCCAAGAATCTCATTATTGTACGATAACGTGACCCATCAGTGACATACATTACAGGCTTTTCCCAAATACAATGCCACAGCATATAAAAGCCACATTCCATAGCCCTAGATTGTGCTTCTAAATCACATGTTTTCCAGGTAGCACCAAGAAAATCTAGCGATCAATGTCTATCCTTTTTTTTCTTTTTTTAGCTCAGGAGATAATTACTCTAGTCGTCGTCGACTTCCTTAGGCGTTACGTAACATAAAATGGTTATCCCCCTGGTTGCTAAGAGTTGTTCTGCAAGCTTGGGGTTGCTATAGTTACAGGAAAAGCACGTTTATTTCCGTGCTTTGTTTTACCCCGAGGTCTAAACCCGTTAATTACACGTTAACATCACCAAAGATTAAAGGGCATTCTATCTTTTATAACCTTTGCTTAAAAATAGAAACGTATTGTGACCTCCGGTCTTATAGTACAAATGACATGTAAGAGCGTTCGAGAACAGTCTAATGGCTAATATGGACTAAGAAATATGATATAAGCATCCTGCTTATACTTGTTTTCTTCTGAAATTGTGCTGTTTACATCAAGATTTTATTATCCAAAAATATATGTTTACTGGATACATCATTATCTTATATATAAAAGGCGATCTCCGTCTGTCTGTCTGTCTGTATGTCCCTATGTCCTTTATGCGCTCGCGAACGGCCCATCCGATTGAGATGAAATTTTCTACACGTCTTCCTTTCATTCCAGCGCAGCCCACTGTCATATATTTTTAGTGTGAAATCGGCTGCTTACCCAATATTATTTCATTTTTCATTTTTCATTATAATTTCATATATCTCAGGGGACTTAACTCTGTAAAAGTTATTTCAAGGGGCATAACTTTTCTGTATAACTTATAGTCATATTGTGGCATCGTTTTCAAAGATTTATAAACTCTTTGTCCATAGTTATGTACCGGCATATGAGTTATAATAAATAATGATACAATCTTTAAGGCATTTTCAAAGTTTTCATAAAAATAATGCATAATGCATAACATTGTAACTAATCTTTCTTTGCTTAAAGAATAAATAAATAATAGTTACCTTATCTCTATCAAGTTTGAAGATTTTATATTTCTTTACACTGTCGCCAACTCTAAGAAGACATGGACCAACTTCAGCCATTATTAAATCTACAGGCATATGCGTTATATTCCTCCTCCTCCTCTCCCATCCTCCACCTCCTACCCTCTTCCTCTTCTCCTCCCCTCCTCCCTCTCCCTCCTCCATCCTCCTCTTCTCTCTTTCTCCTCCTCCTCCCTCTTCCTCCTCCCAGCTCCTACTCCTCCTTTTTCTTCTTCTTCTGCTGCTGCTGACGCTGCTCCATTTACCCAAGTTAATTGTTGGGGAAGATGTAAAGATCTTTCAAGTGCTCTTTCTAATGCTTTTTGTAAGTTGGTCTTCGTTTATCTAAGGTTGTTCTAACTGCAACCAATAAATGATTAGACAGACAGACAGACAGACAGACAGTCGGGAACGGGAACTTATATGACTACTCATATGAATTAAATGAGATGCTCCCCATCAGGGGCTGGGCGAAGCCGGACCGGATCAGACAGATAGACAGACAGATAGACAGACAGACAGACAGATAGATAGTCGGGAACGGGAACGTGAGCTTATATGACTACTTATATGAATTAAATGAGATGCTCCACACCAGGAGCTGGGCGATGCCGGGCCGGGTCAGACAGACAGACAGACAGACAGACAGACAGACAGACAGACAGACAGACAGACAGACAGATAGTCGGTAACGGGAACGGGAACTTATATGACTACTTATATGAATTAAATGAGATGCTCCCCACCAAGGACTGGGTGAAGTCGGGCCGGGTCAGACAGACAGACAGACAGACAGACAGACAGACAGACAGACAGACAGACAGACAGATAGTCGGTAACGGGAACGGGAACTTATATGACTACTTATATGAATTAAATGAGATGCTCCCCACCAAGGACTGGGCGATGCCGGGCCGGGTCAGACAGACAGACAGACAGACAAACAGACAGACAGACAGACAGTCGGTAACGGGAACAGGAACTTATATGACTACTTATATGAATTTAATGAGATGCTCCCCACCAAGGACTGGGCGAAGCCGGGCCGGGTCAGCTAGTACTCTATAAAAATACACTCAATCGCAAAGTTGTTTGTGTGCTGATAATAAATTGCGCACACAGAATTCGTGCAGGCTTTTGCTGTCATATGGTTAACATGTGTATACTGTACATCAGGCGTGCAGATGTTTGTTTCTGCCAAGGGCTATCTGGATACTTATAACATCATTCGCAGGCCTTACAACATTATAAGCTTAAAATGAGTCTGCTATATTAGGTCAAACATTTAATTAAGTTACCTCTAATGTGGTGGCTGGAACTGTTTCTCTTTGGCGAGGCGTGTGATGTTGGCTGGTATTGATAATTTTGCTAAACGCAATTGCTTTTCCAGGTCTGGGTCGTTTGCATTCGCATATTCCTCGTGTTGGACTGATAGTTTATTGTTCCGTCGCCCTGGTACTGAGTGAGTGCGTGGCGCGAAGTTGTGAGCTGTGAATTTCGTGTGGAATGCTTTTAAATCTGCCCGAGTTTGTGGAGCGTGAACTGCATGTTCAGAGGAATGGCGACTGGCTATGTCCCAGAATTGACCGTTTTTTGTGCTTTATGCAGAAATGTGTGGCTGCTGGTCTTCTGGTTGACTGCCGCTTCCTTTGACGATGAATTGTTTTTCCTGGAGGACTGTTGTTTTGGCATTCTGGAGACGGCATTATGTATAGTGAAGTATTTTTGTTTTTAACATCTGTCCGAAGTGTTGTGGCGTGAATTGCATGCTCGGAAAATGGCGTAGCTGGCTAGGAAACATATAGAAACGGAACAACAACATCTAGAAATATCTGCATGCATGGCAGCTTGTGACGCAGAAGTGACCGTTTAAAAAAAAATAAATTTTGTCTTGTTTTCCAATGACTGCCGTTTCCATCGATGACGAACGGTATTTTCGTAGAGGACTTTTGTGTTGGCATTCTGGCAATGGCATAAAGTACAGTGTTCGAAGTTGCTTTGTTGCGTGAACTACATTTCGGAGAAAAAATGGCGTGGCTGGCTAGAAAACATTTAGAAACGGAACAACAACATCTAGAAATATCGAGACTGTGTAGGCTAACATCTGGTTGGGATAGTGACTGCTACTTCCATCAAGGATGAATGTTGCGTGGAGGACTTTTGTGGTGACATTGTAGTGGCGGGATTATGCACAGTGTGCCTGAACTGGCTGTTGTTTGTCGAGACTCCTGTCTTTTCTACTTTTCACATGGGGCAGTGAGGAACATTTTATGTGATATTCACTGGCACAGGAACGGAGCATAATGGGGAAGACCCGTTGCTGTAATGTTGGAACCGCGACTGAACTGAACTGAACTGAACGTTTATAGAAGATTGATTGAATTTCCAGTCCCGCCTTTCCAGGTTGCCTTTACAGGACCAGAGAAAATGACTTTTTTGAAATGAAAAAAAAACACAATAACTCGCTCTAGTCCTGCTTTTGTCTATCACACACTCACTCACTCACACACACATCCACCCACACACCCACCCACCCACCCACACACACACACACACACACACACACACACACACACACACACACACATACATATTCAGGGCTTAAATTAAGACTAAGAAGCAATTTATACCTGCACACATACAGCCGGCGTCTGTGGCTTGGGGGATGTGAACTCAGTTTCACACCTCCCCTCCCCCCACCCCACCTAATTTGGAAATCAGCCACGGGCGACGTGGAGGCAGACTGCCCTCCATTAATGTTCACAATGGTATGAGCGACAGCCGCTTACAAAGAAATTGCAAATTACTGAATGTAAAATCGCCTAGAAAATCACACACAAAAAAGAAAATATCCCGTAAAGGACACTCAATTAACCTTTTTTTTAAAAGCCCAAATAGCACAACGGCATAAAAAAGAAAGTTAAATAAGCACTTTCTCGAAGAACTGATCTGAACGTAGAAGAAAACTGGCTCATTAACTATATCAAGCCTTTGCAATTAAAATACTGTGGGGCATGTAAAGTCACAGTGGCTTGGAATTAACAGTACAGGAAGGAATGGAGCTTGGTTGTCAAAATAGGGGTCGTCCAACACAAAGAGGGATACAGGATATGTAAGACAATGCAGTGTACTTCTCGTTCTGATGACAGTGTTTTCATTAGGTGGGAAGATCCAGCAAGATGGTGGTACAGAACTCGTTTGGGAACCCCTGAGACATGCTGGATATGTGGTGCTAGGCCCATACTTACAAAAAAAAAAAAAAAAAATCGTCCCGAATCAATTTCTTGCTATAGGTCTGTGATGTGACTGGGCCATCATCATATTTTGTAGTGTTAAATGCACGGAGGAATAGGTGACCAATCTTTCCCTCACTTTATTAAGCGACGAGCCCAGGCGTAGAACGTGTGTACTGTTCTCATCAACTTCGCTAGGTCGCCGGCTTAGTCCATAATTATATAGAAAAATCGACACTGGAAGGTTGATGTGGTTAATGTTCCGCCTTTAAGCCGCCTTTAATTCTTAGAACAGTGGTTCTCAACCGGTGGGGAATTCTCCCCCCCCCCCGGGGGGAATTTTAGGGTTTCCAGGGGGGGGGGGGGGGAAATTAAGATTATTTCAAGATTGCGTTAATACAAGAACCGATTACTTGATATTTGTTTTATCCTTCATACTTTACGGTTCAGTACGTCTCACCCTTCTGAAATTTATTTTATGATGTAAACGTAAGTTGATCCGCAAATCACGTCTAGATTTGTTTTAGTATGTGGTATAAATTTCTTCTTCTTCTTCTTCTTCTTCTTCTTCTTCTTCTTCTTCTTCTTCTTCTTCTTCTTCTTCTTCTTCTTCTTCTTCTTCTTCTTCTTCTTCTTCTTCTTCTTCTTCTTCTTCTTCCTCTTCTTCTTCTTCTTCTTCTTCTTCTTCTTCTTCTTCTTCTTCTTCTTCTTCTTCTTCTTCTTCTTCTTCTTCTTCTTCTTCTTCTTCTTCTTCTTCTTCTTCTTCTTCTTCTTCTTCTTCTTCTTCTTCTTCTTCTTTGTCTGCAGCATTCCGAGCCATTGAGGTTTTTGCTGCAGATACAAGCCATCTCCATTCGTCTCTCTGGTTGATCTTCTCTTGCCAGTCGCTGATTCCAAGTGCTTGTAGGTATTAAATTTAGCTTCCATTATTACGTATACTGTGTGTGGGGAGGATTTTTAGGGAGGAAATACGAAAGGGGAGGAATGACGTTCTAAAAATATGGTAAAAGGGGGGGGGGGGGGCACGGGCCAAAAAGGTTGAGAACCACTGTCTTAGAACAATGAAGGAGCCAGCAAACGTAAAAGGCCCTCGATGCGTTTTGGGTGGGTGATAAGTAGAAGCAAATGACCTTTTTCTACGCCTTGAGGTTTATTGGGTATATAGTGTTTGCCTCCTGTGACCTTTAAGACACTCTCTACATGAAAATGCACGAGGCAAGGTAACTGGCGAAGGATCTAAAGTCTTGTCGACAGGATTGTGATAAGTGCGACGTTCTGCAAAAGAACCCGGTGATTACATAATACTCGATCTTAAGTATGCGGTGTGCAAATGTATTGACCTAATAGAAAACATAATTGTGAAGCGAAATCACACGTCTAGTATACAATATAAGCAAACCACAAAATAATATAATAAGTTTTATAGTACTGACACAGCTTCTTGACATTTGCGGTAAAGATCTCTGCTGTTCGGAGGAGCTCATATTCAATACGTTTCAGAAAATTTGTCAAAAAGTACAAATTTAAACAATGTTAGTAAGAAGTGCGGCAATTTGGCTCATTTTTCAGGGAAACCTGGACACATGACAACTGACAAGTGTAAAAGAGAAGAAGGAGGAGGGGGGAGGGGAAGGTGAGGTAGCACAGTAGTTAACATGCTTGCACGTTGGCCTTGTGGTGTTGTGGTTTGTTCCAATTCCCTAGACGCGGGTCTTTTCTTCACCCCTTGTTTCACTGATATTTGTCTAGTTCTTTCCATGAGCTCCACATTGGTGATTCTGTCATACTATTATTTTATTCCTTCTATTTTGCGCATTCACCAATGTTTGTACTGAACGTAATCTTGTCAAGAGTTCACAACAGCAAACAAATGCTGGTGTTGACTGCAACGTCATGTAAAGCAGTGCTTCCCAAAGTGGTGGTTCCCAGACCGGTGCCGGTCCTCGGGCCCTTCTTTGCCGGTCCGCAACGTGAGTTGAAAAAAGTAAGAAAAAAAGTTAAAAATTATCTCCTTTGAGGATTGTTTAGAACATTTTAAAAACAAGATTGTCCCTTTCACCACACCGTTTTTATGGTGATGTAAGTTTAAAATAAATTGAGCCTGCAGCCATATAAAAATTTTTTTTGCATATCCTTTGCAGGACATCGCTGTCAACATCAGGATCTTTCAGCTGATTGGTGATTTTTTGGCAAGATTACGCTCAGGGGTTTGCCATTGCTTTCTGAGCGGCCGGCTCATATACCCCGTAAGTAAGCTGACGCGATTCGAGCCACTGCTGATTCTCACCGTCGTCACGTTAATTACGAGAGTATATGAGATTACGGAGAAAAGTCGCTAACCTCTACTCCAGGAAGCCGGTCTGCAGACATATAGCCCAAGTAGTATTTATTCTTTAAGGAGAAGCGAATCATTGGTTCAATGGGAAAGTTAAAAATAGTAACCAGCTGAGACCGATACTAAAAGCCGACCCGGTCGACGACATTTGTTTGTTGACGACGTGCGTTTATTTTGTTTCCTATGTGATGAAAAGTGAGAAAGATGCACATTATAATTTGCTGATTGTCATAAGATGCAGAACATACGTGATTTTCGGTGTACGATTATAATGCGTTTTGCCATCGTCTGAGCGAGTGAAGGTGTTAAGATACATCTGCAAAGTATTTTTCATTACAGCTGGACGAAAACACGGACGTTCCCAACTTAGCGATTCTGATGGTGTATGTGAGACATCGATACAAAGACAACTTAAAAGAAGAATATTTCTTTTTCGTCAATGAGCATTATTAAGACAAAATACAGAAACAGTATGGGAATTTGTTCTCCTTTGCGGGTAGCACTGTCTACAATCGAGCCACGATTTGATAAGCTTGTAAATAATAAACAGGCCCACCCCTCACATTAAATAGTTACTGTTAGCAGCTGATGATTAAATCATTTTTATTACAACATACTGTAATTTAGTCAGCTTGTGTAAAATCTAATTTGGTGCCGTTTTCCAAGATATATTTTATTTTTATTTTATATTGGTGTTCATTACCTTCATTGGAGGTGATAAAACACTGCAAACATTTTGGAAACTGCACAGGCAAATGTAGAGAAAAGATCGGCCTACGACAGTGGGAACAATTTATAGAGATGATGGTGTGCGCGTGATAACAGACAAAGAGAAAGGGGAGGCGTTTCTCCAGAGAATTTTAGAGCAGACCAATCATGATGATGTGGACACCAGGGATGCAGTTAGAGAGGAGTTATCTGGCACCACAAAGAATATGCAGTATGAAGACATCATACGGGTGGAAGATGTTAAACATATTTTGAAAAAGGCAAAAGGCACGGCACCAGGGCCCGATGGGGACAGGTATGGCCACATGAAGGGTTTGAGCGATGCGGACCTGGAGGAGATGACCGACTGCTTTAACCAGAGCATTAGGACAGCATCAGTACTGCAGGATTGGGTGCACAGCTATCTCATCCCTCTCCCAAAACTATTCAAGGATCATTCAAAGCTTAGAGGCTTTAGAATCATCACCCTTCAAAATAAATTTGGGAAGGTTCTAGTGAAGATAGTCGCTGTCAAGCTGCAAGAGTTTTTGGAAAGGGGGAAGCTTCTTCCAAGAGGCCTGGGGAGCTACAGGCCAGGAAAAGATACCTGGTCAAATGCAGCCACTTTTGCCTTTGACGTTTATGAGGAGTTCCAGAGTAGACAGGAAACGATGGCGGCAGCGCTTGATCTCGAGGGTGCGTACAATAGAGTTCGATATGATATTTTGATGACCGCACTGATGGAGAAGAGGGTCAATCCCTGGATGGTGAACTGGATAGCAGCCGTCCTGCATTCTCGTCGGGTTGCTCTCCTTCTGGGTGCATGGACCTCAGAGCCACATATTTTAACCCCGGGACTGCCACAGGGATCTGCAGTCTCACCGGTGCTCTTTAATGCGTATACGAGCAAGATTGCAAACCTAGAAGCACCAGGGGTTGGAAGAATACTAACATTTGCAGATGATATTCTTGCATATAGGCAGGGGAGAGATAAGGAGCAAACAGCCCAGGAGATACAGGCGACAGTAGATAAAGTGATTGACTGGTGCACAGAAATGAGTGCTGTCATCCACCCAGAAAAGGCAGCTGTTTTGTGGTGCTCTCTGGACAACAGGATTGTGAGAGCTGATGTCCCAAGCATCGCGATGGATGATAGAAATGTCAGCAGAGAGAACAAACTGAAGTATCTGGGAATCACATTTGACGGAGCCTATCCTTCAAGGACCATGTGGAGACGGTTGTGACAAGATCTCAAAAGGGACACAGTGCACTTAAAACTATGGCTGCAATGGACACAGAGCAGAGAATGCTTTTCACACTATACCAGCACTTGATCCTCTCAGTAATTGATTATGGATTAGGACTGCTCACTGTCTCTGAGAGTCAGCTGGTGAAGTTAGAGCGCATACAGAACGAAGCTATGCGAGTCATTCTGGGATGCACCAGAGACACCCCAGTAGTGTGTATGCGTTACATACTTGGTCTGCCGACTGTTGCTGGTAGGCTCAAGGTGATGCAGGCGAAGGCATACCTCAGAGCAGCTGCAGACACAGACCACACACTGCATGAGGCGCTGGACGCAGTTAAGGGTCAGCGACTGATAAGAGGGAAATTATGGATGGCTCAGGCGGAGAATACGATCAGAGAGGTGTGCCCCTTGGAGAACATCAGACGAGGAGAGGAGTGGGTCAGAGTGCCAGCGGAGCAGTCAGACTTGTGCAGAGTTATGATCACATTAAGCCCGGAGTGCAGGGAGTGGCCAGCAGGGGCCACGGAAGTGCAAATCCAGCAGCTAATTCAGGACAATGCTTACTCGGGTGATGTGATTATCTACACAGATGGTTCGGTGTCAAGAGGTGAGAGAAGTGGCTGGGGGTTCATAGCCAAAGCTAATGGTCGACGCTTGGTGCAGGAAAGCCTGGCATAAGATACCACAACATCCAGCTTAAAAATGGAGGTGGAGGAAGTCACTGCGGCTCTCCGCTGGATGGAGAATACGACACACACACACACACACACACACACACACACACACACACACACACACACACACACACAAACATCGTGATTGTAACTGACTCAGAAAGCATGCTGACGAGGGTGAGAACGTGCTGGCTTCGTGCGGAGTGGCTTGCTTCGCTTCGGAGGTCACGGGTGACAAGCATAGCCTAGTTATTTTCTCCGGGGCATGCCGGTGTGCTGGGAAATGAACATGCGAACATATTGGCTGGCTCTGCAGAACTTGGTGGAGTATTGATACATGACAAGGCAGACGTGGTTGCGGCCTTGTGGGAGCACGTGTACACCCCGGAGGAGCAAATGGATTACCATGGTCTGGCAAGAATGAGGCAGCGAGGAGTGACGAGGGATCTGGCCGACGCTCAACGATCAGAGGAAAGGCAAGACGGACATATAATCAGATTGCTACTGGTACTATTGGTGTTGGAACTCTTCGCTGGCTGCTGAGGATAGGGACGGAGCGTTTATGGGAATCCCCGAATGCTGTGATGTCAATTCCTAAATAAATCAATCAATCAGTCACTGTCGGTGTATACGAGTATATACACCTTTACAAGAAGACCTAAATGTAGTTTTGATATTTGAAAAAAATGTTGATTTGTAAATCTCTATAATAAAATTTGCTCATGAAAATGGGACCACCATTAAATAATCACCGTCATCCAATAATATTATGGAGCAATATTTAGAGCACCGGGACAACAATTACGTTAAATCTTATATTTATATAACAATGTATATTGAGGTCATATAAAATTCCAGATTACAAGGACAAACATTTTTTTAAACGGCACCGGTCCCTGGTGCAAAAGGAAAATTTTATGTCGGTCCGCGCAAGTGAAACGTTTGGGAAGCACTGCTGTAAAAGATATGCAGCTAACCAATCAATGTTTGCAGTTTATTTGTAACCATTTTCATTGTTCTCCTTGTTTCTAATCCATACAGCAGACATGATTTGACGTTAACACTGAACATTCTAAGTTTGGTGCTAAGTTTAATCTTGGTTCGACTTCCATCTCATATTGGGCGATCATTCAATGATTTAACACGATAACAGTTGGGACAAGTTATAGAACTGCAACGTGTAGTTGTACATAAGACATGCCATTCAGTAAGTGAATCAACAATCTATAAGATCCACTAGTACAATTACTTGTCCCGAATCAGCAACACGAGAGCCTCGGTAGCGTAGCGACCAGACGCTCGCCTGCCATTTAAGTTGTCTTGGGTTCGATCCCCATCAGGGCGATTCTTCTTCTTCTTCAGCGTTCCGAGCCATTGAGGTTCTTTGCTGCAGATACAATCCGTCTCCATTCGTCTCTCTGGTTGACCCTCTCTTGCTAGTCGTTGATTCTAAATGCTTGTAGGTCTGTATATATATATTATCTCTCACCGTCTTCTTGGTCTACCTCGGGGTCTACTGTCATTTATTTCCTGAGTGTAAGCGAGTTTTGTTTCCCTATTATCTTCCATTCTTTCTATATGCCCCAGCCATTGTAGTCTATTAGCCTTCATGATACCAGTGATTAGCGGGGACTTAAACAGATCATAAATGTCTTTGTTACTTCTTCTTTTCCACTCTCCACTTTGTGTATCCCTAATGGGTCCAAAGATGCGTCTTAAAACTTTGTTCTCAAAGGTTTGTAGCAAGGCTTCGTCTCCTTTCGTTATACTCCAGGTTTCAGAGCTATACAGCACAACTGGTCTGATCAGTGTTTTGTATATTGTGATCTTGGTGTTACGAGATAGCGCCTTTGATTTTAGTCATCAGGGCGATTGCGATTTTAAAAATTGACCTGAACCAGGTCGACCTCTTGGGAAGTAAAAGCAACCGGTGTTGTACCGATTGCATCACCCACTGAGTGCCGTTTAGTCTAAAACAATATGGGTCTAGCTTAATATGCCAAATGCGTTATAAGTGTGTAAAGGCGATTTTTACTTTATCATCACCAGGCTTGGGCAGTACAAGTACTAATAACAGTTCACTTCTCCCATGAGATTAGCACACGAGAGCCAGACAATGTAGCGCTCTATAACACCGATGTTTGATCAGCAGAATTGATTAACAAAGTGTTGCAGTCTCATGTTTGCAGTGTGGTCAGGTTTGCTGCCTTACATTACTCTTTTATCAGTGGGCAAAGAGTTGGGTCACGACTATAAACTATATCCCGGAATTACCTGAAACACCATATGCCTTGTCGGCCGCTGCAGACACACACTTTAACAAAATAATGTCAACACCCAGATTTCTCTGAACCAAAGAGATTAACATGCATCCAATATAAAAATAAGATATTCAGAGATGAATTGATTTCTTTTGATATCGTGTTCTTTCCCAGTTATGACGTATTTTATGGGAACTTGCTGTATACTGACACCCGAAACTGTAACTTCAATCCCCAGAATGTAATCTTAAGTCAGTCAGATTAACAAATCCAAAGTAACACGTCAAGGTATTAAAGACCATGTGGTTACTTTAGATATAGTAACAGTAAAGGGCATCTTTTCACGTTTTAAAGCGTATTTGGCTAGCTTCTTATTTTTAAACCAGTCGGCACTCGACGGATTATGTAGTTAATACCATATCGGTCGCCTTTACTTGCCATAACATTTCCCTGGCATCCATCTGAGGCTGTGTTGATATGGGAGACCAGGTCAATGAAACAATCCCCACTTAGCAGGAATTCGAACACATGGCCACATGGTAGGCAGATAAGCGAGTTGGCCACTGTGATAACGCGGCTCCCTTTCAGTTGATTGATCTGCCCTATATTTTCTCCGCGGCGAAGGTGTTAAGGACGCAGTTCGTAATCCCGCATACCGCGTTCGAAACACAGCTGCGTTAGTTTTTTTATGAAATGGTGTGGGTGCCAGTCGTTCAGAAAGCAATGGCAAACTACTGAACGTAAACTTGCCTAGGAATCATGGACAGCCAAAAATGCTGGGGTTGACTGCTACGTTGGTAAATGATTTGCAACTAACTTTTTAAAATGTCTTAGTAATTGGAAAATCTAAGTGACTTAGACATACGATGTCCTCTTCTGGCTCGCGCAGGGTGGCGCGAAACACAGTTTGGGCCGTTTTTTTTTTTTTTAAAAACAAGAAAGGTGTGGTATACCTCGTCCTTTTCCCAGGGTATTACACAGAAAATCAATTTGGGAACCCTTTGAGGCCACTAAGACAGTTCACAAATAAAACACATAGTATTGTTTAGCGCTCATAGAAGGAAAAGAAGGAGGTAGAGATTAGAGGACTTACTAGACAACATACCATTTGAAAGCTATTGTTACCGGCCGGGATTCGAACCTGTCACTTCCAAATGACGACGGCGCTTCGCTGCAGGAACAAGTGTACTTCGACGCATGAGTGTCTAGTCATTCCCCCCCCCCCCTTCCTATAAAATATTTGGCCCGTGCCCCCCCCCCCCCCCCCCCCTGGTTTCACCGTATTTTCAGAACGTCATTCTCCCCCTCCCCCCCCCCCTTTCATATTTCCCATCTAAAACTCCCCCACCATACACAGTATACGTAAACATGGAAGGTAAATTTAATAGCATATACTAAAACAAGTCTAGACATCCACATAAAACATGATTTGTGGGTCTACTTAC
>JACEFZ010001977.1:305000-412500 GCA_014155875.1 Cepaea nemoralis | reverse complement strand
ATATCTGCTACAATTTTAACCATTTTCACAACATTATTGTGACACAACCCTAATTCCAATTTTCTGCCATGAATTTTCTCAAGTTTGTGTGAAAAAGACATGGTTCAGAATATGCAGCAAAACTTCTTTTTGGGTAGTTTGAATGAGCAATTCTGTTTATATTGTTGAAGACAAGTGGTGTTTGTTTCATTATTCAGTAAATTCAACAGGATTAGCAATAGAGGAGTATAGAAAACACCTTGATAAGTGCAATTTTTAAAATAATTTTTACCACTTTTTTCAAATTATTTTACAAATTATATTATTATTTTTATTATATTCCTAACCTATATCAATAGTACCAATACTAACATGTTCCTTGTGCAATATTGTTTATTTTGATATATTTCTGCTACAATGTTAACCATTTTCACAACATTATTGTGACACACCCCTAATTCCAATTTTCTGCCATGAATTTTCTAAATTTTGTGTGAAAAAGACATGGTTCAGAATATGCAGCAAAACTTCTTTTGGGGCAGTTTTAATGAGCAATTCTCTTTATATTGTTGAAGACAAGTGGTGTTTGTTTTATTATTCAGTAAATTCATCAGGATTAGCAGTAGAGGAGTATAGAAAACACCTTGGTAAGTGCAATTTTAAAATAATTTTTACCTCCTTAATTTCAATTGTTATTATTAAACCTCTCATTATTGTCATAATATTTGTAACCTATCAATTAATTATTAACATCGTTCCTTGTGCAATCCTCTTTAATTTGATATGTAGTATGTGATGAGATTGAGATGTTAAATATTCAAATTTTAGGAATTAGTGAACATCGCTGGAAAGGCAAGGGACATTTTACAACTTAAAATGGAAGTCTTTTCATTTATTCTGGTAGAGACGTCGGGGGCCAGAGTGGAGTGCATTTTGTTTAGATAAAACAACTGAAAAAGCTTTACTGGGATATAACCCAGTTAGTGATAGAATCGTCACTGTTAGACTTAAAGGCCGTCAAAAAACACAACACTCGTACAGATATGTGAACTTACTTCAACAGCAGAGGAGGACGAAATTGAAGATTTTTACAACACACTGCAAGACACATTAAATAAGATTGGTCATAGTGATATAGCAATAATACTGGGAGATTTTAATGCAAAAGTAGGTACAGGAAGAGCTGAAAATGGGAGGCACGTTTTAGGAAAAATTTGATTGGGAAACAGAAATGATGCAGGTGACAAATTAATTGAATTTTGCACAGAAAATGAGTTAATGATAGCCAACACACTTTTTAAACAACACCCAAGAAGTCCCCGGACAGTATTAAAAAAAATCAGATAGATTATATTTTAATACAAAGAAGATGGAGATCAAGTCAAGCATAACATCTGCAAAAATCCTACGAAGTGCAGACTGTGATACGGATCATCAGTTATTAGAAGCAGATCTGAAATTAAAACTCAAAAAGCTTACCCGAGGACCAAGGCCACTTCGTTTCGATCTCACAAAAATACTAGATGCATACACTGTAGAAGTTAGAAAAATCGTTTTGGGGTCTTTATGTCTGTACGAGAGGAAATGACACCTGATGAACTGGCAATGCAAGCTAGAGATATCTTGATAAGTGCAGCCAAAGAGTTAATTCCGACCAAGAAAAAGCAACTTAATCCATGGATAATAATAATTAATAAAACAACGAAGGGAACTGAAACAGAAAGGAGGTGAATCCGATAACAGCAGGATGAAGTATAAATCTTTAACTCGAGAAATAAGAAAGAACACAAGAAAGGACAAAAATCAATATATATTTATAAGGTTGCTGTATCAGAATAGAGCAATATCATAAGGCTGGAAGAGATTACAAAATGTTCAAAGAAATGAAGTTATTGACAAGAAATGTTCAACCTCAATTGAATGTTATCTGTGACATGATGGGAAATACCTTAACAGAATCTAGACACATTCTAAAAAGATGGCAGGAGTATTGCAGTAGAATGTATGATATGAGTGACAATGAGGATATGAATGAGATACATGAGTCAACGACAGAAGAGACAGAAATTGCATGGGCAATAAAGAACCTGAAGAATGGTAAATCACCTGGATGTGATGAGATACCAGCTGAGCTAATTAAAGCGGGAGGAGAAGAAAGCATACAAATCTATCACGCATTATGTAAAAAGATATGGAAATATGGTATATGGCCAAAAGATTGGAAGAGAACTATCTTCATTCCAATACCAAAAAAGGGCAACCTGAAATTATGCACCAACTATAGAACTGTTGCCCTGATCAGTCATGCAAGTAAAATTCTACTAAAATCATAATGGGAAGACTTCGTAAGAAAATGGAAGAAGAAATTAACGTGGTTCAAGCTGGATTTAGACAAGGAAGAGGAACAAGAGATCACATTCTCAATATGCGTTTAATAATAGAGAAGTGCAGAGAATTTAATTTAAACCTATTCTCATGTTTTGTGGATTATTCAAAGGCATTTGACTGTGTACAACATCAGAAACTTTGGGAAATCATGAGGAATATGGGCTTTCCACCACATGTAATACAACTCATAAGAATGCTCTATCTAGACCAACAAGCAGCGGTTAGAATAGATGGCGAGACATCAGATTGGTTTGACATCAAGCAAGGAGTCCGTCAGGGATGTGTGCTGTCCCCCTATTTGTTTAACCTGTACGCCGAAAATATAATGAGAAATGTAAGAGATGATATAAACTAGGGAGCTATATGATGCCCTAAATATCGGTGGTCATGACATACCAGAGATTCGGTATGCTGATGATACAGTATTGCTATCCACAACACAGACTGGTATAGAAAACCTAATAGCCTCAACCCAATTGAATAGTGAAAATCACAACTTATATCTTAACATAGCAAAAACAAAGATAATGCATACAGATAAAACCTACTATGGAGAAAGAAATATATGTTAATGAGGAAAAATTGGAGGTGGTGGAAAATTTTGAATATCTTGGGTCATTGATTACCAACAACGGTGACACAATGAAAGAAATTAAACGACGACTATCGATTGCTCTTCAAAGACTAAAACAATTGAATAAATTATGGAATGGGGCAGACAGAACTACAAAAATTAGATTTTTAAGAGCATGCATATTTCCCATTGCAACATACGCCTGTGAGACCTGGACACTTACTAAACAAGCTGAACAGCGCATAAATGCCTTTGAATATAAATGTTATAGACGAGTTCTAAGAATATCTTGGGTAAAGAAAAGAACAAATGCATCAATACTTCAAGAGCTGAATATTGAAGAAGGTTGGCTACTAAAGACGATAAAACAAAGAAAATTGAAATATTTTGGTCACTTGAAACGTCATGAAAGTTTAGAGAGAACAATAATGGAGGGGTATATGCCTGGGAAGAGAGGAAGAGGAATGAATGAATACAATATATCTGCTACCATTTTAACCATTTTAAAGCATTATTGTGAAACACCCCTACTTCCAATTTTCTGCCATGAATTTCTGTTTGGTCAGGACTCAGTTTTTGTTTGCACTGAAAGAGTTAAGAATGACAACATCTGTGTTTCTCCCTGTGGACACTCTCGCTACAGACGGCCAGCCTCCACAAGTGTGTGTGCTCCTACAGTAAGTAATGACTACCACAAGACTCGGCCCTCCACTGTCAGACGGCTCCCCCGTGTTATTGTTATTGATGGCGACATGCCTACGTTAAAAATACAACAAAAATTGTGGTATAGTATACAGAGAACCAGATCAAACAGTTGCCATACGTATGAAATATCCAAAAATCTGTACATTATTGTAAAGAGAAATAGTTAACTCGCAATATAACCAAACAACACGTTATGTGTCCCTACCATCGAGTAATGTGTTGTCTTACTTTCAACATTTCGTCAGTGCATAATACATAAATCTGCCTTCCGCAGTGGCCACTCACACTGTACATTTAAACTCTCTGAGACTCGTGAACACGTAAGTTTTTAATTGTATTTATCCCATTCCCCCAACCCCACCCCTCGCCATCTGCTGTGAAACCTTCTGGCACCGAAAGAGTGCGTAAATCCATGAACACGAGAAATGGGATTGATAAGCTTTATGATAGCACAGTCATAAGTGACACACTGGACGTTGCGGTTAAAACCTCCATCAGCAAACAAACGATATAGAGACACTGATCCAGTTACATAAAATATATAAAAGCAGGTCAGCATGGTCGAATGGGTAAAAGAGCGTGTTCTTAAACATCCGGTGTGCTGATGAACGAGCGAGCGAAAAACAAGATGCATGGCTGACGTTTGTTAGTTGCGAAACCTCTTTAAGCATAACTCTTAAGTTCGATGCATTGGCATGCAGGTTGGCCATGCCCTGACAATGACTTGCCTCTATGGGAGTGGAGGTGGCTTAAAGACTCTTCATCCGACCCGGTATCAAAGTGCCGTTTCCACGGGGACTGCGCTGAAGAGCTTCCCTTCCCCTCTAAAAGCCCAATGAGAGATCGGGGTTTGAAAGATCGGTACTGGAACTTCACATCTGCGGAGAGGCACATTAGGATGTAGCCAGATCCAGATTCAGCACAATACATACAGGATGTATTTTTAATGACTGTGCGGTGTTTGAAAATATTGCCATTCCAAGTTTAGTATTTACCTATTATGTTGCATTGTGTTGCATGAACTTCAGAGTAGGTAAATACAAAACTTGGAACGGCAATATATTTAAACACTTCACAGTCATTAAAAATACACCATATACAAACTACTGGAATTAGCCCTAGGATGGCAACATGTTGTCCGCAAATTGTGGGTACAGTATTTCATTGCCAACAGACTCCTAACCAATGTCCAAGTGGAGCTAGATCTCGATAAGACATCATGACATTTTAATCTACTGGTCTGCATGCAAATACTGTATATCAGAGTGTGTTGGCGAGTGGTGATAGAAAAGTGTCTGCTCCTGACCAAACTAATGAAGAATGATCACAGTTTTCTAACATTAGTGTCTGTCATTGGGCGTGAAATTGTCGAGTCTGATTTAATCTTCAGTAAGACATCAGAACTAAACCAACAGAGACTTATGTATCCTGCAGGGCTAACTGCTGTGCTCATGGGAACACACACACAAGCTCAGTCTGACACGAACAGGGTAAAATATTGCAATTATAATTTTAAACATAGTTATTGATTTAGTTTCCTCCTCAATTTACCATACTAAAAATAACATTGCATATTTACCAATTTATAAAAATGTAATTACTATATGTCGTGTCCTCCTTTACAGTGTCGTCCCTGGAGTGAAGAGAGTCGACACCCACATTATAATATTTTCCTCCTTTTTAATATTCTGGAGAATCCACCAGCTTCCGTCCAACACACTCCATCAGCCCGTGGACACCTTTTCCTGTCACTCTCTCACTGTCGTACTATGCCCCCTCTCATACTTCTCCAACGCAACATACTCAACAACTCTTGCTTCTAAAAAATTAATAAGATTAATTTATTAAAAGAAAAGTGTAACGTATATGAGACGTGTATGTGAAGAAAATGTGTGACGTGTTCTATAAAGTGTGTAGAATCGGACTCTCAGACCACAACCCAGTCAGCTGATCCCAGCAAGGATAGACCACAGCACGTTACGTCAGAACATGTACATCTCACCCAGTGCCGAAACCATCCTGCTGGATACTGATTTGCCTCTGTAGACCTCTGGTAATCCCATTTCATGATCATCCGAAATAGACACCGGTGGTATTAACAGTTAATCATGGACCGGTTGCACCCTACACAATGTCCGTTCCTATCGTTCCTAAAAAAATGCACAAGTCCTTTGTAGTGTGTACACAGTTATTAATGTTAATTGTTAATGTACTTGATCCTCACTCGTGTCTATCTAGCCTCAAGTATCATGTCTTGTGTTCTATTACACGAGATTATATCACACTAGGTAACTATTATAATTAATGTTCTCGGTTAGTTACTACTGTCTGATGCTGTGTGGTGCATCAGTAATCATCACCCTCTTTGGTGAATCATCTTCCTTCTAGCTTTAGTTACGTTCTGTACGAAACTTTATTGACTGTTCAACTGGTGTTCTTCCGAATGGGATTTGAACCTTTCCTAAAAACTTGTTGAGTTTCCTCGGATCTGGTAGGGAACCTAGGATAGAAACAACACATCTGGTGATGTACTAGTCACTGATCCTACCGGCTGAGTGTAAGCCTATTGCCTTGCTTAATGATCTTTAGCTAACTAAACTTTGTCATAGAGCAGATTAGCTACCCACCTAGGGCCGAATCAGGCTATGACAAGGAAAGACCCATACAGAGTGCAAAACCCCAGCGGGCAATTCCCCCGTCTCCCAATTATCCATCATTACTCGATTCTTAACTAGCATAGCTTATCACCACTACCCTACTCTATTCTTAACTAGCAGAGCTAATATCACTATTCTACTCTAACTAGTTTCCACTAACAGTGCTAATCATCACACTATAGTTTTAACAAGGCTACAGTCTATATTAATTAGAACTAATAGACTATATTGACTACCTTATACAAAACCGCCTCATTCCCGGGATGGCTACTACACTTTGCCATAACGGCACATGCTAGTTAATCTTAAATAAATCTAACACTGTAGAGCTCTCCCACAAACACGTCCATCATAATCCACGGTTTTTGTCAACTCCCCATCTCCAATCATGGTTTTCTGGCAAACCCCTAAAATTGGTCACGTGATATGGGTGACGTCCTGCAGGTGTTATTTTTCTCATATCCGCCATTGTCAAGAA
Source organism: Cepaea nemoralis (assembly GCA_014155875.1). Classification (NCBI taxonomy): domain Eukaryota; kingdom Metazoa; phylum Mollusca; class Gastropoda; order Stylommatophora; family Helicidae; genus Cepaea; species Cepaea nemoralis. The sequence continues at coordinate 405,719 of JACEFZ010001977.1, read as the reverse complement.
TCGATTCTCCCTTGCCTTAGTCACTGTCAAAGTTGTCATCACTTGTTTCGACTCCCCCAACAAACTAACGAGTTACTGTATGATCCCAACAACAGGTTTCCCCAACAAGCTGCCAATCTCCTCGATGTTCCGGAAACTAAGAATTGACAGATGTACTGTTTACTTCCTTGCTGAGTACTTCCGTTTTCCCTCTGACATGTTTATGACTTGTCAAAGCGATGTATGATTCAGCGCACTCACTTCCTCTATACATCTGCCACTGTTAATTTTGTCCGACAGGTGATGGCCAACATCCGATTGCCACTATGATCCCACGGCTTCCATCTGTATTCAAATGTTGATAAACTGTCAAGGCGATGCCGGGATTCGTCTCCCTCACTTCCGAGTGTTGCCAATCCGTCAACCAGATGTACAAGTACAGCTGTTATTTATGCCCGACCTGTTTGGGAACACGTGCAGCCACAACTATGAATGTTTTCTCTGTATTAGTTGAAACACTTGTTGCTTAGCAGATAGTCCGTTTTATCAGAAAGCCTCTATAATAATCAACTGGTTAAACACACGGTTTTATTTTGTGACATAGGCCCCCTCCTAAGAGAGTAGTCCATCTCACTCTTCTCCACCGTGAGTTTAATCCAGATGATTCATTCTTCTTCTTCAGGAGCTGGGTGTCTTGACAAGAAATCCGCTCCAACATTTTCCTTCCCAGGAATGTACTCTACTGTGAAATTATAAGGTTGAAGTAACAACGACCACCGCATCAACCGGGCGTTGAGCTTCTGAGAAGTAGTAAGGAACATCAGGGGTTGATGATCCGACTGGACTCGAAACTTAACTCCATACAAATATGGCTGAAATTTTTGCACTGCCCATACGAGGGACAAGCACTCTCTCTCGACGGTTGAATAATTCCTCTCCGCCTGTAGAAATTTCTTACTTGCGTATGCCACAGGTTTCAAAACCGAAGCATCGTCTTTTCCTTCCTGTAACAAAGCGGCTCCAATTCCAATCGCACTCGCATCTGTTCTCAACACAAATTGTTTGGAAAGGTCAGGGAGCTGTAATACAGGTTTGCTGACCAAGGCCTCCTTTAACTGACTATAGGCATTCTCACATTCTGGTGTCCAAATGATTTGGTCCGGGAATCCCTTTTTCAAGGTTTCCGTCAACGGAGCTCCCAGTTCAGTGAAATGTGGGATAAATTTGTGGTAGAACCCACACAACGAGAGAAAAGATCGCACATCCTTCTTCGTTTTTGGTCTAGGTGCATTTCTGATTTTCTCCAGGTTCTTCTCTTCTGGAACAATGTGTCCTGGAGTGATGGTGTGACCTAGAAATTCCAGAGTCTGGTAACCAATCATGCACTTGGTTGGACGAGCAGTAAGCCCTGCTTCCTTGAGTCTATTAAACACTCTCTCCAAGGATTGTAAGTGGTGATCCAAGCTGTCACTGGAAATCAGAATATCATCCATGAATGAGATGATGGACGGATCCTGTAACGGATCTAGTAAAGTCCTCATCATGCGTGTAAACACACTAGGTGCATTGCTGAGTCCAAAGGGCATGACCTTGAATTCGTAGTGTCCACTGGGTGTACTGAAAGCCAACAGTGGTCGAATCTCCGGTTTGACTGGTATCTGATAGTACCCCCGACTCAGATCCACCTTTGAAAAGTACCGAGCCTTATGGAGCCTAGCATAACTGAGTTGGATTCGGCAAAGGTTCCACCTGAAATTGTGTGTGACTGTTCAGAAGTCGGTAGTCTATACACAACCGGTGTTCTCCACTTGGTTTGCGTAACAAAACTACCCCCGCATTGTATGGGGATGTGGATGGTGCAATCACGTCATCCTCCAGCAGTTTTTGTATTTCCTCCTCCAGGGCCTTTTCTTTAGAGAATGGCACTGGGTAAACCTTTTGGCGAACAGGCTCCTGTGTGGTCAAAGTCATCTCGAACTCAACCAACCTCGTTCGTCCTGGTTTATCAGTCAGTATCTCCTTATGAGACTTGAGAACCTGGGTTATCCTTTCCCTCTCCTGGGAGGTCAGATCAGGGTTCACTTGCACATCCCTATAGGTTTCCTGGTGTTCCAAGGGATATTCCCTGCCCTCGCTGGTTCCCACTTCTGTCTCCACTGCAACTGCCATTGCCATGAGGTGAGCTGCCTTGTCTCCGGGTCTCTCTTCGTATTTCCGCAAGAGATTGATATGGAAAATCTTCGACTTTCCCCGGATCCGGATCTGATAGTTGGTTCTGGATATCACCCTTTCCACGGGAAATGGTCCTTGCCAACCTATCTCCAGTTTGTTGTTTCCCGTTGGGAGTAGCAACAAGACTTTATCTCCCACCTCTAGAGATCTTTCTTTAGACCTACGGTTGTAGTAAGCCGCATGTCTTTTCCTGGCCTTTTTCAAGTTTTGATTTGCCAGAGTCCATCCCTTGTGGAGTTTTTCTTTCAGTTCCTCCACGTATTTATAGGATGAGATCACTTCTTCTGACGTCCCCTCTTCAGTCCAACTCCTCAACATGGCTTCCAACGGTCCTTTGATTGGACGACCAAACAGCAACGTAGCGGGTGGTAGTCCTGTTGAGCCATGAGGAACTTCCCGATAGGCAAAGAGTGCTGCTGGGATATATTCATCCCACCTATCAGGTTTTTCCTGCGCTAATTTCCTGAGCATTGTCATCAACGTGCCGTTGAAACGCTCTACTTGTCCATTGGCTTGAGGGTGGTAAGGGCTGGTATGTATGTGGTTAGAGTGAAACACCCTAAATACCTCCTCCATGAGTTTTCCACAAAACTGAGATCCATTGTCCGTCAGAATTTGATCCGGAAAGCCTAATCTGGTAAAGGCCTCCATCAGTGCGTCCGCCACTCTTTTCGAGTCAATCGTGGTCAACGGTATAGCCTCACCCCACATTGTACAGCAATCCACCATTGTGAGTATATACATGTTCCTCTTCCTAGTCCTGGGAAGTGGACCCACGATATCGATGGCTACCCTCTCGAAAGGAGAGTTCATGATGGGCATCTCACCCAACACCACCGGTGCTGTCCAGTGTTTCGGTGCCACCCTCTGGCACTCAGGGCATGACTTCACATACCGACGCACATCATCTGTCATTCCCGGCCAATAGTAATGGCAGGAAATCCGCTGCATGGTGGCGGCAATACCCATGTGTCCACTAAAGGAGATGGTATGCCCCATATGAAGAATCTGGGACCGGTGAGCTTTCGGGACGACCAACTGACCGTATAGGTTGTCTCCCCTTCCTGCTCTCCTGTAGAGTATCCTATTCTTCATGTAGTACTGCCCCCGTCCTGGTGGATCAGCACTTTTCTGCAGCTTTTTGTAGCAAGGACGTAAAGTATCATCCTCACTCTGGGCAGTTCGTAGCTCCCCCGGCATTGGGTTAGTCACAATTGCGTCTGCCTCTTCCGTTTTCGTCTGAGAGCGAGTCTGCATTGCTCCCATATGGATTGGCTCCCTGGGCATTCCCAGAAAGACATACCGGCAACCTAGGATGACTGGAAAAATGGGATCGGTCAATACAGCGGCCTTGATGGTGCCGGTGACGTACCTTGACCGAATCTCCACATTAGCAATAGGCAACTTCATGACTACAGCACTCTTCTGTGCAGGCTGTATATCCAATGTCTCACCTGTGAATTGTTCTGGATGTACCAGATCCGCAGAAATCACGGCCTCCCCGTCCAGTCCTGTGTCGTATAAACACTCCACTTGACGACCGTTAACCTCTACCAATTCCACTACAGGTGGTTTTTCCTGGTCTGGAGTCTCTTCCTCGGCCTCGACCTGTTCGGTGGGCTCCACCTTAGGTTTCCCGGGGCACACGACGAATTGAGTGTCTCCTGACTCTCCTCTGCAGTCAATAGCATTGTGCGTATTCGACTGGCATTGGTTGCACCATTTCCCTGTCCTAGATTTTCTATTGCCAGACTTGAGTGAGCTCTCCTGGTGGCGAGCTTCCTTGTTGACCTTGGCATTTTCCGTGACAACCTCCTTGGAAGTCACTTGACATGCTGCAAAGTGAGGGTTCTTAGCCTTCGATTTGCAGTCCCTCGTATTGTGAGAGGGTGACTTACAAATTGAACACCACTTCTCCGACCACGGTCGTTTTGGTGTAGAGCTTGAAGTGCTCTTGCTTCCCTCCTTCTTCTTCTCTGAACTATCCTCTGATTTTTGCACATACGGTTCCCACTTTTTTGTTCCTGAGTTTTTGGCTTTCTTCTTGTCATGTTTCTCTTGACTTTTGGTGTTGGTGGAAAGGTTTTCCCCTGCCTCCCCATGTACCTCGACGAACCGTTCTGCTAATTTAGTCACGAGGTCAATACGTTCCGCTCCTTGTTCTCCCAGGAACGTCCTGAGAGGTTTAGACATTTGCTTCTTCAGCTGGTCGACCACCATGAGCTCTTCCAGACTCTCATAGTCATGTGCGAACCCAGCCAAATCCATCCACTTATGGAGATAAGATTTAAGACGCAAACTGTAGGCGGCAAACAACTCTCCTGGTTCTCGTTTCGCTGCTCGAAATTTTTTCCGGTAGGTATGTGACGTAACCTCGAATCGTTTCAGCAGAGCCGTCTTTAACTCGTCATAATTGTTCTCATGTCCTGGTGGCAGGCGAGAATAAACCTCGTAGCCGGTCCCGCGTAATCCCTGGGATAGCTTGAGATTCCATTTGTTACGCTCCAGACCCATAGCAACTGACATAGCCTCGAAGCGTTGAAGGTACTGGTCAATCTTCTCTTTGTCCTCCTCGTAGACCGCTAAAGGAAACTTCATAGCATGGTACCCATGTCCACCTACTGGTGTTGAGCCTGGGATGGAGGAACCTCCAACTGCTCCCTCAGTTTCTCCATTAGATTGACTCTTCAACTCGAGTTCCCTCATCCGGTACTCGTGCTCCCTTTTCTGTGCTTCCTGTTCAGCTTCTAATTTCCTAGCTGCTTGCTCAGCTTCCAATTTCCTAGCTGCTTGCTCAGCTTCAAATTTCTTAGCTGCTTGCTCAGCTTCCAATTTCTTAGCTGCTTGCTCAGCTTCCAATTTCTTAGCTGCTTGTTCCAACTCCATCCTTCTCAATTCCAGCTCGGCCTTTCGATCTTCCCGTTCTGCTTGACGATACTCTCTCTCCACTTCCTGTATGTAATCCGTTAGAGCAGAACCCGCCAATCCCATTTCTTCCCCCTTTGCCTTTAATTCTAACGTGGTTAGTTTAGGGGTGGCCATTATACAGAGAGGTAAGCTAGCAGGTCGAGTACAATATAACTGCAAATTACTATACAGATATATGAACAAGTACTATAAATCTAGATATTACCACGCACAGCACATTCACTCAGTGACAAGAGTAGAATCAGGACCACAGACCTATGCAGACGTGTGAAGTGTGAACAGGTAAGATATTTGTCCTAACCCCTATCCACATTCACTCTAGCTGGATTCTCCAAAATGATATCTCCCTCTTATAACTAAGGATCCCGTGTCAAAAGACCCCGTTGTCAGAAGATCCCACTGTCAAAGGTTCCTGCTTGCAGGAGATCTCGCTGTCCAAGGATTCCGTTTACGAGAGATCCCGCTGTCCAAAGATTCCGTTTACGAGCCCCCAATAATGTCGTGTCCTCCTTTACAGTGTCGTCCCTGGAGTGAAGAGAGTCGACACCCACATTATAATATTTTCCTCCTTTTTAATATTCTGGAGAATCCACCAGCTTCCGTCCAACACACTCCATCAGCCCGTGGACACCTTTTCCTGTCACTCTCTCACTGTCGTACTATGCCCCCTCTCATACTTCTCCAACGCAACATACTCAACAACTCTTGCTTCTAAAAAAATGAATATAGCTTAATTTATTAAAAAGAAAAGTGTAACGTGTATGAGACGTGTATGCGAAGAAAATGTGTGACGTGTTCTATAAAGTGTGTAGAATCGGACTCTCAGACCACAACCCAGTCAGCTGATCCCAGCAAGGATAGACCACAGCACGTTACGTCAGAACATGTACATCTCACCCAGTGCCGAAACCATCCTGCTGGATACTGATTTGCCTCTGTAGACCTCTGGTAATCCCATTTCATGATCTTCCGAAATAGACACCGGTGGTATTAACAGTTAATCATGGACCGGTTGCACCCTACACAATGTCCGTTCCTATCGTTCCTAAAAAAAATGCACAAGTCCTTTGTAGTGTGTACACAGTTATTAATGTTAATTGTTAATGTACTTGATCCTCACTCGTGTCTATCTAGCCTCAAGTATCATGTCTTGTGTTCTATTACACGAGATTATATCACACTAGGTAACTATTATAATTAATGTTCTCGGTTAGTTACTACTGTCTGATGCTGTGTGGTGCATCAGTAATCATCACCCTCTTTGGTGAATCATCTTCCTTCTAGCTTTAGTTACGTTCTGTACGAAACTTTATTGACTGTTCAACTGGTGTTCTTCCGAATGGGATTTGAACCTTTCCTAAAAACTTGTTGAGTTTCCTCGGATCTGGTAGGGAACCTAGGATAGAAACAACACATCTGGTGATAGTACTAGTCACTGATCCTACCGGCTGAGTGTAAGCCTATTGCCTTGCTTAATGATCTTTAGCTAACTAAACTTTGTCATAGAGCAGATTAGCTACCCACCTAGGGCCGAATCAGGCTATGACAAGGAAAGACCCATACAGAGTGCAAAACCCCAGCGGGCAATTCCCCCGTCTCCCAATTATCCATCATTACTCGATTCTTAACTAGCATAGCTTATCACCACTACCCTACTCTATTCTTAACTAGCAGAGCTAATATCACTATTCTACTCTAACTAGTTTCCACTAACAGTGCTAATCATCACACTATAGTTTTAACAAGGCTACAGTCTATATTAATTAGAACTAATAGACTATATTGACTACCTTATGCAAAACCGCCTCATTCCCGGGATGGCTACTACACTTTGCCATAACGGCACATGCTAGTTAATCTTAAATAAATCTAACACTGTAGAGCTCTCCCACAAACACGTCCATCATAATCCACGGTTTTGTCAACTCCCCATCTCCAATCATGGTTTCTGGCAAACCCCTAAAATTGGTCACGTGATATGGGTGACGTCCTGCAGGTGTTATTTTTCTCATATCCGCCATTGTCAAGAATCGATTCTCCCTTGCCTTAGTCACTGTCAAAGTTGTCATCACTTGTTTCGACTCCCCCAACAAACTAACGAGTTACTGTATGATCCCAACAACAGGTTTCCCCAACAAGCTGCCAATCTCCTCGATGTTCCGGAAACTAAGAATTGACAGATGTACTGTTTACTTCCTTGCTGAGTACTTCCGTTTTCCCTCTGACATGTTTATGACTTGTCAAAGCGATGTATGATTCAGCGCACTCACTTCCTCTATACATCTGCCACTGTTAATTTTGTCCGACAGGTGATGGCCAACATCCATTGCCACTATGATCCCACGGCTTCCATCTGTATTCAAATGTTGATAAACTGTCAAGGCGATGCCGGGATTCGTCTCCCTCACTTCCGAGTGGTGCCAATCCGTCAACCAGATGTACAAGTACAGCTGTTATTTATGCCCGACCTGTTTGGGAACACGTGCAGCCACAACTATGAATGTTTTCTCTGTATTAGTTGAAACACTTGTTGCTTAGCAGATAGTCCGTTTTATCAGGAAGCCTCTATAATAATCAACTGGTTAAACACACGGTTTTATTTTGTGACACTATAGAACATTTTATACTGAACCAACGTAGTCAAATAACGTTGGTCGCACTTGGTGTGTTGAAACTGGGGCGATGGTCAACCCAACAAAGACAATAGTGACATTGGTTCTCTTTGAATAATCATATTGTCAACACCGCAACGCCAACTGTAAATCTGGGTTGATCGGTGAAAAGAACGCCGGTAATGAATTACCTGGGGATACAATTTGATCGAAGCCTAGCTTATACTGAGCACGTAGACCAGGTGATAACAAAGGCTAGGCGGGGTTTGGCTGGAATGTGGGTGATGGCGGCGGTAAACTGTGAGTAGCACCATCTATGTCTTCTTTACTGAAGGTCTGGTTCTTTCTGTTTTAGAGTATGCTATGGCGATCTTGACTCTCAGCCATAAGCAGATAGAAAGGATGGAAAGAATACAGAATGAAGCTATGCTCATTATTCTTGGATGTACAAGAGATACATCATACAGGGCGATTTTCCAACCATGAGGGACAGAATACAAATTTGCCAAGCACGTGCCTATCTCAGAGTCAACGCAAACATACAACATCCACTGCATAGCGAGATTAAGAAGGTAAATGGCAGCAGACTAAAAAGAGGAAAGTCGTGGATGGGTCCTCAGCAGGTGTGTTCACTTGAGGACTTAGAACCTGGCGAGGAGTGGGTACAAGTGTCAATAGAGTTCTGAACATCCTTTTCATTGTGCTTCCAACTAGACAGGAAATGCAGACAAGAAAATCCAGCTGCTGTGGAGGCGGAAGTACAGGCTCTGATTTTCAAGAATTCTTTAGAGGTTGATGCTGTCATTTACACGGATGAGTCGGTCGCTCGAAGAGTGAGAAGTTCATGGGTCATAACGGCTCAGGCCGGAGGGGAAATAGTGAAGGAAAGTCTGGCGCTTTTGTTTTGACCACAAGCAGCCTGACTATGGAAGTCATGGCAGTAAGTAAAGCAATAACATGGCTCGAGACACAGACATTCAATCGGGCATGTGTCCTTAGTGACTTAATGAATATGCTCAGAAGGATAAAGATGGGGTGGGTCCAAAGAGAGTGGCTGCTGTCTCTGGAGCGGTCTCGGCTGGCAAAGATTAGTTTATCTTTCGTGCCAAGGCATGAGGGTGTACAAGGGAATGAGCAGGCTGGCAAGCTTGCAGGTAGGGCTACAGTGGAAGGCGGACGAGCCATAGACCAGGCAGACATTATGAATGCTCTACGAGAAGTAAGTCGTTTACGAGAATGAAGCGATGACTGGGAATCTCAAAACCATGGTCAGGCTGCGAGAACAGCAAGGTAAAAGAGGTGTGGCCAAACAAGAATACTACGCAGGAAGCCAGAGTAATAAATCAACACAGAACGGGTGTCGCGAGCCGCTAGACGCTGAGGGATTTGCTGAGGAGGGGATCCGAGCACTTATGGACTGACTGGTTCGATGTCCAATTGGGGGGGGGGGGGGCTGAGTGGTCTCGAGGTATGGTGTCCGCCTCGAGTGCTGGAGGTCCCGGGTTCAGGCCCCGATGAGGACCGGGATTCATTTAAAATATCCACCTGGACTTCCAGCAATAAAATTTCCCCTGGTCTCTGGGTAGTGAGATCGGACGCCCGTGTGTATTGTTGCGCACGTAAAAAATCCCTTGGCAGTTGGAAATCGAAAAAGTGTAGCCCAACGGCGCTGCCCGGGCAAAATTTCGAGTTAAAAATCTACCCAAAGTATTTCAGGATCCTCGCCGATCAACGGAGTTCGTGCATTGAGCTGAGTTTCTCCAGACTCAGGTTTGAGTTAGGAGGAAAACGGAGCACTTATGGGTTAAACCGTGTGCCGTGATGTTTATCCGACGACTAAAACGACTATGTGCAATGATGATGATCTGTCGACCAACCAACCAACCAACCAACCAGCCAACCAACCAACCAACCAACCAACCAACCAACTAACTAAACTAATAATGAACCAATTAACGGATGCTGTTATCTCTTTTCCCCCCGCATAATCTGTTACAGGACATCGCTGTGAACATCAGCATCTTTCAGCCGATTGTTGATTTCTTGGCAAGATTACGCTCAGTAGTTTGCGGTTATCGCTTACAGGATCAAATTGCTGAAAGAGAAATTACAAGGATTTCCCCAAAATCGCTTGCTTTTTGGTGAAGATTAGTTTGATAATTTTATGAGTGTTTTTCCAGATTGTAAGATCATTTTGTTGTTGTTTGTTTGTTTGTTTGTTTTTGGTTCGCATATCCTTTACAGGACATCGCTGTCAACATAAGCATCTTTCAGCTGATTGTTGATTTATTAGCAAGATTACGCCCAGTAGTTTGCCATTGCTTTCTGAGGGCCGGCTCACATAACCTGTAAGTCACCAACGCGGAGAGAACCGCTACCGATTCTCGCGCAGGTTACGTTACTCACGAGAATATTGTAAAATCATGCTGTAGAAAAATTCTTGTTCATTTTGCCATATGAGTATTGCCTTCATCAAACAAAGTGTGCACACTAGTGCGGTGTGATAAGATTGTTGTATTTTGTTCTTCATCCGGCAATCACACTCCATGTCGAGCTACTCATGATAATGTTCCACCCTAAATATTTGTCCAATGTGTTTCTGATAAGTTCAGCCTCTGACAGCCAATCCATCCAGCATTTTCCCCACTTGTGAACCTCTGTCGCTCAATCTTTACAGTTGTCAAAACCTTCTCGAGATCTCCTCGCCCCTTTAATTGACGAAAATGACGATTGTCATGTTTTGATTTGGGTAACCATATGTCCATGTAACTTGATCTATTGCAGTATTTGGTTATTGGTCTCCTTAACAGTCCACGGGATTCTTAGCATTTTATGTAGACACCACATCTTTGTGGTATCAAAATATTTTATACTCTCCATTTGAATGGATATGATTTACAGCCATACAATAGCATGGGCAGTACATATTGTCTTTACCCTTAGACACGAATTTGCCGGCTGGTCGGATCTAGTAGTGTCCTAGTCCCGGAGAACCCCAGGACAATGTTACAATGTTTTTGTTCTGACATAAACCGCATCTCCAATTTCCTATTCATGGTCTAAATCACCCTGATAGCCTAAACGTGGTACCCATTTTAATTTCACTTACTATTAATATAAATAACTATTACTCATAAACATCAATTAGAGAACCCTTCCAGACTACAAAGACAGTTCATAAATAAAAACACATGATTGTTTGGCGATCATAGATGTAGAAGAAGGGAGCAAAGGCTTGAGGATGCACTTTTTTTCGCATATCCTTTACAGAACATCGCTGTCAACATCAACATCTTTCAGCTGATTGTTGATTTCTTGGCAAGATTACGCTCAGTAGTTTGCCATTACTTTCTGATCGACCGGTTCACATACCCCGTAAGTTACCAACGCGGCGAGAACCGCTACCGATTCTCGCGCAGGTTACGTTCCTCATGTGGATATACGGGATTACGGAGAAAGATTTTAACTCCTAGGCCATGTAGACTGGCGAGGATGCACTAGACATAAAATTGAAAGCTGTAGTTACCGACCAGGATTCGAACCTGTCACCTCCAAATGACGTCAGCTCCTCGCTGCAGGAACAAGTGTACTTCGACACATGACCAAATAGACATCCCGTAATATAAATTATAAATAACAAGTACACCAAACTACTGGCTCCGTAGTCACACGGTTCGAATTCACATTGAAGCTAATGAATATTTTTAAAGATTTATTTACCTGTTCTCTCATATCAGAAAGTAATGGCAAACTACTGAACGTAACACTTGCCTAATACATCAACAGCTGCTGCAAAATGCTGGTGTTGACTGCAACGTCCCGTAGGGATACGCAACAAAGTTTGTTTTCTCTCATATCGATCTTGTCTAAAATAGGTACCAGCAAATGTTTTGGAAAGTAGAGGCAGTCGGTGTGATACTGAACACATGGGCCCACGAGTGCCTATTGGTGTAGACCAGTGGTTCTCAACCTTTTTGTGGCCCGTGCCCCCCCGTCACCATATTTTCAGAACGTCATTCCCCCCCCCCCCCCCATTTCCTATCAAAAATTTGGCCCGTGCCCTCCTTCACCGTATTTTCAGAACGTCATTACCCGATTTCATATTTCCTATCTAAAAATCCCGCCCCACCCCCCACAGTACACGTAAAAATGGAAGGTAAATTTAATAGCATATTCTAAAACAAGTCTAGACATCCACATAAAACATGATTTGTGGGTCTACTTACTTTATAAAATGAATTTTAGAAGGATGAGACGTACATAACTGTAAAGTATGAAGGGATAAATAATATCAAGTAATCGGTTCTTGTATTAACACGATCTTGAAATGGTCTTCATTCCCCCCTAGAAACCCTAAAATTCTCCCCTGGGGGGGGGGGGGAAATTCTCCACCGGTTAAGAACCACTGGTGTAGACAAATACTTGACTAGCCTCAATATTCTGCAGAGCGTGTAAAACTGGCCCTTTCCCTTTCTTTTTAATACAAATAACTGCTGATAGTCCTCCATGATGTATAATCACTTTAATTCTACGAACCTTGCCAATCATCCGATTGCCATCCTTTCAGAATGAAAACATAAGACGATCTCATTTCATTTCTTCGCCTGCAATCACGATACACATTGCCTATCATTTACTCGCCCTCCTATTAATGCTGGCGTGTAACTACAGCCCGATGCTGACAACAAATGAAGTCAACAGCCCGTATGACACTCGGCCTCCTGACACCAGGAGCCCCCTGTATGAAAGGATAAACAATATCAAGTAACTCCCCCGATGTGTCTCCACCTTGCCGTGGTGGGGGAGCTTGAGTGTCCCGTTGACCCCATGTGCTTGCCGATGGGTGAAAACTACATATCGGACAGCGTATGGGATAGGGACCAGACTAAGAGAGACACAACCTGCTGCTCTGCAGGAGACTGAGGATAGCAGTCAAAAGTTTAAATCAGGCGCATGAAGGCAGTTCTTGTTTCGGACAATACTCTAAGGCTCTCTGTCGAGGGTTTAGGCTGAACGCCTCTAAGCCACAGACCCTCGGATCTGAGAGTCGGGCCGATATCCACCTACCGAAAAATTGGAATCGAGATACTGAGCAAGCTACATGCCCAGTTCTGACACTTGTTTGAAGGCTCTCAGCTGAGGGATATGTTGGATTCCCGGATGAGATGGCCTGGCCGTTTCTCACTGACTGCTGCACGAAGGTAAGGTGCTGAGCCGGCAGCACATGTAGCCTACCTCGTGAGCGAGTACAAAAAGTCAGTAAAATGCCCCAGTCGAAGGAAATGGTTACGAAAACTGTCTGTATCTAACTCATAGAGAGTGTAGATAAAAGTGGAGAAACGTCTCAATAACGCGAAATGGAACGCACGGCGAGCGAACCTATTGCGTGGTCCAAAGTCAAAAGCAAAAGCTTACCGAGTGGATGTCGCCCGCAGTCTGACCGCCCCTGGAGCTCACTTGAGCGACCAGTGGCAAGCGAGATGCCCAATACATGGAAGTGAGGAACTAAAGCAGCCATGAGCAGGACGTGGCAACTCCTCGGGTGAGCCCAGTCTCGGAGCAATATGTGCCGGCTCTGCAATTATGGAAGCCTCCTTGGATAGCGAGGGACTGCCTCATTGTCTGCCCCTGCCTTCCCTTGAGGGCCGACCGCGATGTCGTTGGTCGTTCTATCTTGACCAGCTGAGATGTGGGCGACATCACAACAGTCTAACGTGCCTCGAAATCAGAGGAAGGTTAACCTCATTAAAAAATGCCCGCCGGAAGTCGGAAGTGTCGTCCTACGGGTGGCAAACTAAAAATTGACACTACGCAATTACGTCCGAGTGAAATGTCTCGTCCGAATGTCTCTCGTGCTAGGAACAGCTCTGACTACCTAGTTTCCGAATGCCGCTCTTGTTCGGAACAGCTCTGACTAGGTAGTTTTCCGAATGTCCGCCGTGCCTGGAACAGCTCTGATGGGTACAGGGACAAGCACATGTCCGAAAACTCGCTTAGTGGAAACCAACCGCAGAGCTGACTGGTTTGTGCAGGAACGGCCCAGGGCGAGCGAAATGCCCAATATATTGAAGTGAGGAATTAAAACAGCCATGAGCAGGACGTGACGATTCCCTCGGTAAACCCAGCACCAGAGCGTTATGTGCCGGCTCTGCAATTATGGAAGCCACCCAGGATGGCGGAAAATGCTATGGACTGTCCCTGCCTTCACTTGAGGGATGACCGTGTAGTCTTCGACTGTTCCAACTTGACCAGCTGAGATGTGGACGGTACCACAAAAGTGAGAGTCTCCCAGGATTGCTAACCTGGTCAAAAATGCACGCTAAAAGTCGGATGTGTTGGCCTGAGGGTTTCGACCCGAGGGTGCCTAACCAGACACACCGCAATCACATCAAAAAAAAAAATCACTCCGGATGAACGCAAAGAAGAAGAAGAAGAATATCAAGTAATCGGTTCTTGTATTAACGCGATCTTGAAATGGTCTTCATTCCCCCCTAGAAACCCTAAAATTCTCCCCTGGGGGGGGGGGGGGGGAATTCTCCACCGGTTAAGAACCACTGGTGTAGACAAATACTTGACTAGCCTCAATATTCCGCAGAGCGTGTAAAACTGGCCCTTTCCCTTTCTTTTTAATACAAATAACTGCTGATAGTCCTCCATGATGTATAATCACTTTAATTCTACGAACCTTGCCAATCATCCGATTGCCATCCTTTCAGAATGAAAACATAAGACGATCTCATTTCATTTTCTTCGCCTGCAATCACGATACACATTGCCTATCATTTACTCGCCCTCCTATTAATGCTGGCGTGTAACTACAGCCCGATTCTGACAACAAATGAAGTCAACAGCCCGTATGACACACGGCCTCCTGACACCAGGAGCCCCCTGGCGAATCTACTAACTAACCGTTTTCTGGCATTAAACAAAAATCATCGTGTCGTAAGTTGACTTCATTATACCGTCTTCGCAATCAGTGCTAAAAGTCGGACTAAAGTCTAATGATATAATTCGATAACATGTACCGGATATAGCACACAGAGACGACACTTGATTGATTGTACCAGTTGACACTTATTGAGGAAAAGTTATGGTCTGCAGGCACCCATGAAGCTGGTGGGGTGGGTTAGATGTTTGATTATATACAATCAATAAATATAGATCGATGCCAGACTTGGTCCCTATCAACATGACACGAGAGAAACCTCGTCAAATGTTTGATTTTGACATCTTATGAGCAAGAAACTCAATCAGCACCCGATAAGAACAAACAACCAAAGAACATAAGGATACAGATCTCAGGGAGCCCAAATAAATGTGATTAATAGACAAGGCCGATGCTGTGGCGAAGGGGTTACAAACACAATTCACAATCTTGCATACCGCGTTCGAAACACAGCTGGCTTGCGATTTGGAAGCAGACCCCCTTGTGCTAGTTATAATACAATGGTATGACTGTTGGTGGCTCAGAAAACAGTGACAATCTACAGAACGTAAACTTACTAAGAAATCACAAACAGCCAAAAATGCTGGTGGTCAATACGACGTCCTGTAAATGATATGCAACTAACATTTTTAAATAGACAAAACAGTTTGAAAGTTACACTAAACAAACAAGAAAGCGACGCAGTCAAGGTAACACACGACGCAAGTTCTACGCTGAACATCAACCGCATCCAGTCCATATATGAACAAGTAAAGGACCCTCTTATACGCCTTTAGAATCAATAGGTATATGGTGCTAAATTCATTTTTTAAAAAGTGAAGTTGGCCAGCGTGACATCAGCAACATCACATCTGGAGCGACATTTGGTCCCTAAAAAATAGGGGATCATGTTCCCAATAAGCCCTAGGCCGGTAAAATGGTTCTTTTTAAGTAATGGTTACCAACGATGACTTCGCCCATTCGATATCCTCGTAATCGTCAAGTGCCATCCAGCTGGCATGGGCGTTCGTGACTTTCCACAGATATCGGTCTGTGGTTTTCTGAATCAACTCTGCTGCTGATATTCCTCCATGACACCGTATAAATCCATCCTGCATCATATATCTTGGCCTGTCTGTTCTCGTCCCCTGAATCTGTCCAGTTGTCACGACATTCTCCTATGCCTCTCTTCTCATCTCATGACCAAAGAAAAGATATGCCGGTGGGTAAACTCATCGAATTTGTTCGACCACCAGAGACGAGACATAGTCAGCATCAAGTCATGCTAGATACAGTAGATGCTAACTTGCAAAATCCTAACCATTCATTATGCATAGAAAGGATTAGTCGCTTATTTTAAATTCGTTAACTGATTGCCTGCCAGGATCCACTGTAGTGGTTCCATGAAACGAATTTGACACCCGAAAACCACTATGTGGCTCTTCATAGACAGTGTGTTAATTGTTCCAGTTTCGGCACTTTTTAGTGCTCGGTTAACTTACAATTTAGAAACAGATAGATTTAAATATTGAGCACAACCCACTACTTGCAACGCTGATCGTAGTCTGGTATGAACCTAAGACCTATCCACGTTAATGTGGAAGCACTAGACTCGAGTTTCGCTCTCGTTTGAGCTCATCAATAGTGCATATCCTTGACCGGACCCGGAAACAAACCCCGTATCACTGGCGTGTGAAGCAGGTGTGTAACCACTAGACCACGCGGCACACGCTGGACACGGCCAAATTATCACAACAGAATATTACAACGTCACCCATCGTAGGCTGTAGCTCAAGATTTGCCCGATTGCCGCGACTGACGTCCGTCAATCGATGTGAACCCGAACGATCAGGTCTTCCCACTGGCAAGGCACACCAGGCCGCCTAAAGTCCAGCGAGCAATAATCAAATTGATTTATTTGGTTGTTTCGGGATTTGAGATTTAAATAATGAGCACAACCCACTACTGGCAACGCTGACGTAGTCTGGTATGAACCTAAGACCTATCTACGTCAATGTAGAAGCACTAGACTCGAGTTTCGCTCTACTTTGAGCTCAATAGTCCATATACTTGACCGGACCCGGAAACACGGCTAAATTGGTTACACACCAGCTTCACACCCCAGTGATCCGGGGTTTGTTTCCGGGTACGGTCAAGGATATGCATTACTGATGAGCTCAAACGAGAGCGAAACTCGAGTCTAGTGCTTCCACATTGACGTGGATAGGCCTTAGGTTCATACCAGACTATGATCAGCGTTGCCAGTAGTGGGTTGTGCTCAATATTTAAATCTCAAATCTCGAAACAACCAAAGAAATCAAACAGATAGATGTCGTTTCATTCTGTATGTACGGGATAGCTTGAATCCATTTGTAAAAGTTTAAATTTATTATTTGAGTTTATTAACGTTTATTTGTTTATTAGCGTTGTTTTGAGTTTGTTTACAAATAGCAACGCCTCCGACTTTGCGGCCTCATAGACTTACACATCATATGAAGCAAGATTGTTGTTTGAAACGGTTTTAGACGATAATGATTCCGATTTGAGCGAAGATTCTGATAGTAGTATTTGTAGTGAGTCTAAAGTTTTGCCACGTGTGGATAAGGAAACGTGCACTAAAAGCGAAATGAATTGGAAACAAATAGGTATATTAAACTCCTGCGAGAAAAAACGTACTAAACATCAACAACGTTGCACATACCTTACAAGGAGATCCACGTATCGCGAAATACAGGTGAAAATCCGAAATCAGAAGCACTCAATAAATATATAAAATGAATAATAAAATAAAATAAAATACACACGAACGCGTACAATACGACACACAGACGTTTCGATTCTCAGAATCTTTGTCAATGACAACACAGATAGCTAAC
The DNA here is from genome assembly GCA_014155875.1 of Cepaea nemoralis. Lineage (NCBI taxonomy): Eukaryota > Metazoa > Mollusca > Gastropoda > Stylommatophora > Helicidae > Cepaea > Cepaea nemoralis. The sequence continues at coordinate 388,167 of JACEFZ010001977.1, read as the reverse complement.
AACGAAATACAGCAAACAACGAAAAAACACACACACGACCTATCACTGTGCCATGTGGGGCAGAAAAGGTGATTTGGCCAGCTGCGAAGGCGCTCGTTGGCTGCAGAAGGAGCCAACCGATGCAACCGATTTCGGATTTTCACCTGTATTTCGCGATACGTGGATCTCCTTGTAAGGTATATGCAACGTTGTTGATGTTTAGTACGTTTTTTCTCGCCGCAGTTTAATATACCTATTTGTTTCCAATTCACATTGTTATATCCTGCTGCAGCCGCTGTTTTTTCTTACTAAAAGCGAAAGTTTGTCATAATATGATGGCACATATTGAATTATGAATTCACTAATAGGCCCCATTTATGCCCCTAAGTGTGTTTTGCCTATCACAAAGTATTTAAGGAGTATTTAAATAATTAAATTTAAAAAGAATAATAATTATAACTAAATATAAAATAGTGTTTAAATTGTTTCTCAGTACAATCTGCCTGGTGTGCTCCGGACATTTTCCATTTAGTGTGAAAATTATGTGCTTCAAAATATTATGTTTTAATTGTGTTTATTTGGTGTTATGGAGCAATTCTTGTGATATTCTTGAACACAAGTGGTGTGTGTAACATTATTCAGTAAATGTAACTGGATTAACTACATCGAATACAAAATAACGCCTTGGTAAGTGGACTTTTAAAATAATGTTTACCTCTTTAATTTAAATTTTTATTACTAAACCTCTCATTATTGTCATAATATTTGTAACCTATCAATGAATTATTAATACTGTCATGCTCCTTGGGCAATTCTATTTAATTTGATATAAAATACAATATATCTGCTACCATTTTAACAGTTTTAAAAGCATTATTGTGACACACCCCTACTTCTAATTTTCTGCCATGAATTTCTATTTGGTAAGGACCCAATTTTTGTTTGGCATGCAATCGCTTATTTTAATTTTGGCAATGAACACATTAATAGAAACGGTTGAAACAAAATAGACTAGCGGGTTGTCATGTAATCATACTGTTCGAGGGACGTGTGTTCGTTCCTCGGCTAGGTCCGAACTAAACAAGAAAATCTTTGTTGAGTTGAGTCAAGAACCGACACTTCAAAACTCTTGTCATTCCCATACAAGTCCCGTCGCCTGTCTACAACAACCAGCGAAGAGTCCCAATACTAATGGTACAATCTAAAGCCTGATTATTTGTCTATCTGGCCTTCCCCCGGATTGCTGTGTATCAGCCATATCCTCTGATCACCCCTGCAGCACAATTCTTTCTATGCCCTGACGATTTACCTGTTCGTCCGCACTATTCGCATGTCACCAAAGGGCCCTGATCATATTTGCCATACCGTCTACCAATACTCCACCGAGCTGTGTAGACCCAGCTAATCTGTCTGCCTGTTCGTTTCCCAACGAAGGATGGGAGATTTGCTCGCAACAGACGAGCAATATCTCCGGCGGGCCTATTCCCGGTGGTTGCGGGATCCGCAAAAGTCAGGCGGGGAGTCTGACGATAGTGCACGCTTTACACAGGTCCGGACACTTGTGATTGACAGATGTACGCGCCCTACGGTTCAGTCGCGTACGAGGCCCTCACCTGTGGGACTTGGGTGAACGCCTCTAAGTCAGGTCCCTTGGGTTACAGGGTCTGGCCACCACTCGCCACCTGCTCATGGCGGCGAGGTCTCGGAGGTTTGACGCTGAACCGCCAGCGTCTGCAGCCTACCTTGTGCCAGACGTATTGGTTACCCATTCCTTCTGGAAAACACGAGGCAAGGCCGAGAGAGGGAACATGTCGTTTGGGCACCACATGTTTCTCTGAAGCTCTGCCCAGGCATTGTGATGGAATCTTGGCCACATTCCAACTCACATACTTTGGTCTGTCAAGACTGCAAAGTGCCACTCACTTTTTTCAATGTAATTGAGTTCTTTCGTAAATAAATGTTACTAATTATCATGACACCAAAAAAAAAAAAAACAAACTGTAGCTTGGTGTAGATGAGAGAAATAATGGGAAATGGGGAGATAATGTAACTAACCGTTGTAAACACCACAAAAAGAAGCGGACATGTCAGTACGATGGTAAGGAAATGTAAGCCAGACACCATGCATTTGCTAGTCTTGTCGGTGCGGGGAAGATTATTATGACTTGTTTACAGCACATCAATCATTTTCTGATTAGAGTGTGAAGAAAACGACTCATATGATTTGTGATGTGTTGACAGAGATTTAAAACAACCCTACATCTCACTGTGGCCTAGCATGCAAGAACCATTAGAGTACATTTACCTATTGCGTCTTTCAGCGTTACTGAAACAACATAAAGCTACTTCTATCAGTTACCACACAGCGTGGGAGCTGCAGTAGCGCAATGGCCAGCACGCTTGTCTTTCGGCCCTGTGGTGATGTGTTTGAATCCTCTTCAAGGCGGGGTTTTTACATTTAATCGACCTGGTGGAAAAATGTATATCAGGAAATGCTCTGGAAAGTAAGCGGCCGGCATGACCACAATTGCCATTTAGTCTATACTAATATGTGTATATACACATACAAACGCGCGCGCATGCTCGCACACTCATGGAGAGAGAGAGAGAGAGAGAGAGAGAGAGAGAGAGAGAGAGAGAGAGAGAAAGAGAGAGAGTGAGAGAGAGAGAGAGAGAGATAGAGAGAGAGAGAGAGAGAACGAACGAACGAACGAATGAACGAACAGACTTTATTTTCAAAGGGTAACAAATTGGGCACGCAGGCCTGTCTTACATTCGGCCCTTCCAATCACTCATCTTTCTTTCATCAACAGTGCATAGGAAAAAAAACATTGTCACATGAATTTTGTAAACATAAATAATGCATATTACTATGTTATGAGACACACCCACCACCCACCCACACATCCCCCATTCACTCCAACTCCCCCACACAACCACACACACATACAATACATTCTCCCACCCATCCACCACATCCCTACACCTACACATCTCCCCACCCACACACACCTCTCACCCACCACACATCCCATCCACCCACACCCCAAGCACACATACATTCAATAACCCACACATCCCCCACCTACACACATCTCCCCACCCACTCACATATCCTCTACCCGTCCCATTTCCCACCAACAATCACTCACCCAATATCCTCCTCCACCCACACACCTCCAACCACCCAACCAAACACACATTTCTCAGCCACACACACACACACATCTCCCCGTCAACTCACATATTCCGCACCTCCCCACACACAAATTTCGCACTTACCCACATAATCTCCCATCTCCCCCAGCCCACTCACAGATCCCGAGCCCACACCTACAAACATCCCCCACCATCTCCTAACCTGCGCACACTCACCCACCCACATATCCTCTACCCACCCACACATCCTCTACCCACCCATCCCCCAACCAAACATCCCTTAACCACACACCCTTACTCAAGGGTAGAGAGAGAGAGAGAGAGAGAGAGAGAGAGAGAGAGAGAGAGAGAGGCAGAAAGAGAGAGGAAGAGTGAGAGAGATAGAGACACATCGTATATCGTTATGTAAACCCCCTCCCCAGCTCACCCCTAAGGTTCTTATTCTTCCTCTTCTCCTCCTTCCCATCCTCCGCCTTCTTATCGCCTTTGTCCCGCGTCCTCTTCTCCTTATTGCTATAGTTACTATAATGTTTATATTATATCAGCCTTTTAAATGGCAGGGCTGCTGAGATGCCCATAAAAATGCACTCAGAAGCAATCACGCTGAGAGCACAATGACTAAAGATTAGAGTTGTTTGGTCCAGCTCAAATATCTCATCTGATTAAACAAGGAGTGTATTGCATTTCTGATCAGAATTGTTGGTGCTATTTTGAAAAAATTTCTCGTGTTAAGTACACAGTTTTCATTAGAGACTTGACTAAGAAAGCAGTCGCACCGTGGTACAGAACCCGCTTCAACCCATTGAGACGTGCTAAGTATATGATGCTAGACCCATATTTATATAGAGCAATCGACTCCATGCCGGTTTCCCTGGTCTAGGGGTTACACGACTTTCTCCGTAATCCCGTATACTCTCGTGACTAACGTGACGTGCGCGTGAATTGGTAGCGGTTCTCTCCGCATCGGTAACTTACGGGGTATGTGAGCCGGTCGCTCAGAAAGCAATGACAAACTACTGAGCGTAATCTTGCCAAGAAATCAACAATCAGCTGAAAGATGCTGATGTTGACAGCGATGTCCTGTAAAGGATATACGAAAAAAAAAATCGACTCCATGGGTCATGTGTTTAATGTCGCTCCGGCCACCTTTCTTAAAATACTTGAAGGGGGCCAATGAATGTAAAAGTACAGTGCCCCTTTTCACGTCACGAGGCGTGTGGGGTATATGGTTTGTTAAAGAAAAGGACCCTTCCCTCCTTCCCTCCACCATGAGGAGTACTTGGTATATGGTGCGAACCTTATAATTTATATAAGGAACCAGTTAGTTAGTTAGGTAGTCTTTCCTCTTGAGCCTAAGGCGGCGCATAGGGCAGAAGTCCTGTCTCTATATGCCTGGCGGTTCGCCGCTATCTGTTGTAGATCTTGGATATTTACTTGGCCGTTGAATGAGCCTTCTCTAATGATGGTTCTACGCAGGGTCTCTCTTGGTCTTCCCCGTTTTCTTTTCCCTACTGGTGACCATATGAGGGATTGGTAGGGGAGTCTTGACTTGTCCATTCTGAGTACATGGCCGATGTAGTTCCAACGGCGTCTTCTAATGAAATTGGATAATGTATCTTGCTTAGTCTCTTGTCTTATTTGCGAATTGGTTCTGAAGTCTGTCCAGTGGATGTTTAGAAGTCTTCTAAGACATTTGTTCTCAAAATTGTCTAATTTTTTATCTAAAGCTACCGTTGATTTCCAACTTTCACATCCATACGTTAACACTGGAATCACACAAGAGTTGAAGATTTTAAGTTTTGTGTGTTTGCTGAGTGTCTTTGACTTCCAGATGTTTGACAGTTTATTGAAGGCACTAGATGCCAGTGCGATTCTAGATGATATTTCTGGTGTTGAGTCCCCTGTAGATGTCATTTTGCTTCCTAGGTATGTGAAGCTGTTGACTTTTTCAAGAACGTAGCTGTTCAATTTGGTGTCATCTGAACTGTTGGTAAGATCAATAGTCTTTGTTTTTGTGGTGTTAATTTGGAGACCAATTTGCCCTGAAACATTTTGGAGGTGGTTTATTTTCTCTTGGGCATCCGGGTGTGTTGAACTCAAAAGCACTATGTCGTCGGCAAAGTCCAGGTCTTCTAGAATTTTGTCAACCCAAAGGATACCCATATTTGTGTTGTTTGTGCATTTGCGCATGACCCAATCGATAGCTATTCCAAAAAGCATCGGTGATAAGACACAACCCTGTTTCACTCCTGTTTCGACTGAGAACCAGGAGTTGCCTGTTTCTGTTCTTACGCAGCAACGTGTTTCTTTGTAGAAAGATTTTATGACGTTGGTATATTTGGTAGGAAAACCATAGATGTTAAGTAGATTCCAAAGTGAAGGACGGTGGATACTGTCGAAGGCTTTTTGAAAGTCGACAAAGTTGGTGATTAATTTCGACTGGAATTCTACGGAGTCTTCAATGATTATTCTGAGGGTGAAAATGTGGTCTATGCATGACCGTTTTGGTCTGAAGCCTGCTTGTTCTTCTCTGAGCCTTTCATCTATCGCCTTTTTCAATCTCTCAAGTAACATGCTACAAAAAAGTTTTCCTGGTACTGACAATAGAGTTACACCACGAAAATTATTGCAAGGAACCAGTACTGTGCGCATATTACATATGACAACAATATCAGCTACAATTGTGAAGAATAGCTGAGTTCAGACACGATTTAAAAAGCAAAACAAAAAAACGTAAAGGACGCTTTTACACGCTTAAGGTATGTTAAGTAAATTGTACAAGTCCCATGTTTTTATAAAACAATCGGCACTCTATCTGTGATATAGTCAATATGGCGATGGCCGCCTTTATTTCCCAAGATATTTCCTGGTAGCTATGTCGACATGGGAATTCAGGTCAGTTGTAAACATCCGCCTCGACAGGGATGCGAACACATCACTCCCGGGCCGGTAGGCAAGCGCTCTAGTCACTGTTCCACGGCGGCTCTCCCTGGGATGAAAGGTTCGCACAAGCTGGTACTGTAAGCAAGTGCAGACATATGATCTTTCTGGTACATAATCTCGCTGGGAGGGAAAGACGGGCTAATTCGCTCTTCTGAGAGGGAAGTTCTAGACAGGCAATTCATTATTTAATAAAGATAGAATTACACGTTTATGTCGCATATAGTATTTCCACTTCTGATGGGAAACACGGATCAATAAGCTTTCCTTACTGCACTTCCTAGATAGTGCTTTTGATTGATTGCTGGGTTAACTAGAAAGGACATCATTGCAATCTGAACACACTCATGAACACAAAATGTAACTTTGCAGCTAGACGAAAGGAAAAATAACAGACACACGCAGAAATTTCGGAGGCAGTCATTATCAATGAAAGAAAAAACAAAAACACTTAGCTAGAAAACAACTGACATTTACCAGTCACAAACAATTAATTCCCGTGTTTAAATTAATACACAAACAAGCACAACTTTAAAAGCAGGAAACAAAAATATGTCGCCGGCTTTGTGGCGGAGGTGTTACGGACGCAATTAGTAATCCTGCATACCGCGTTCGAATGGCAACAGGTCGCCTTATGATGTTGAACTTTGAGAATGATTCCAGTGTTGAACCTTGACAATGCTCCCAGCATTGAACTTTGAGAATGATTCCTGTGTTGAACATTGACAATGATTTCAGTGTTGCACTTTGAGAATGATTCCAGTGTTACATGTTGAGAATGATTTCAGTGTTGTACGTTGAGAAAGATTCCAGTGTTGAACTTTGAGAATGATTCCAGTGTTGAATGAGAAAATGTATGCAGAAGACATTGCTACAAGCCTAAGAAATGCCTGGCACACAGCACCTGGATCCAGTGGAGTACAGTGCCGTCGTATCAAACAACTGGATGAGTGAGATATAAAGGAAGTAGAGAATAGCTTCGACATAAGCATACAGAATGCAACAATGCCCGAGGACATGTTCCACATGTACCAGCGATTAGCTTTAAACCGGGAAAAGATGCCGGACAGTTGAGTAGTTATCTTAACTTTACTACGAGTATATAAAATGTGTGTTGAAAGCAACTAGAGGAGATAGTAGCAAGACGGTTGATGTCCCACTCAGAAGAGTCACAGATTCTACAAGACATCCTTAGTAATTCAGTCGTGTCACGTAAACATGGGGAAATGCAAGAACATGTGTTTATGATTTGTACGAAGGGTTCCTATAGTGAGCAAGGGCCAGTTAACGCAGCAATCGACCTAAATAAATCCGACAACAAAGTCAACCCATCGTCCATTGAAACTTCTTTGAAGCTCTAATCACGACCCGCTAAAATGTTTCTCGATCCTTTCTTAAATCCTCTTCACTGTGCATCTTCATGCCCCAGGAAGGCCAGATGAGAAAATGATTCACATGATGGATGTGATTCTGTAGCTTTGACAAGACTGTAAGAACGTCACGCAATGTCCCGTGTCCGTGCGTCTTCGTGTCAGTCGACCTCTACCTTTTCTGTAAGGAACTATGTCTTCGATCGCTGCTCTATACAATCCGCTGTGACGTTTAATATGGTCAAATATTTCAGTTTCCGGGACATAATGTTGTTTATGTGTCTGTTTTATTGGATTTTCAGATCTTGTAGAATGCCAGCATTTGAATCTTCTTCGTTTATTTCATTCTAAGAACTATTCTGCAATGCTTAAGTTCCAAAGCATCGATATTCTCCTAAATGATTGTGCAATGGTTCATGACTCACAGCTGTATGTTACCATAGGAAAGATTACTATTTGAAACATATTAATTTAATTTGTTCTGAATACCTTTAACTTCTACTTTGCTATAGTCAGTCTATATTGCTGTTTCTTGTGAACAGTTCCCATTGCTTTTAATTATGAAGCAAAATAATGAAATATTACGACGATTGTCAATGTCTTAATTGCTGAATGTAATCATGTTTTGACAAGTAGTTTTGTCTGGGAAGATTACTTATGTAATTTATTTTTTTTAAAAATCATAAAAGATGTTAAATTCCAAGTTGTCTCTTAACAGACAGGGTCAACTCTTCTTAATCACTAAACACTAATTATTTTGTGAACCACGCGTCTGTATATCTGAGTTCTTGAAAAGGGTGTTCACTAATTATTAATGGATTGGATTTTCCCCTGGTCTCATAATTTTTGACGTTTGTAATTACATTTTCTGCATATATATATTGAACAGGTATGGGGAGAGAATGAAATCGTGTCTTACTCCCCTTTGCAAAACAAACCATTTCTATGGTTCACCGGCTACTCTGATAGCTGCTGATTGTTCATGATTTAATTATTCAAATGCGTTGGAAACCTAACCTCTTCCATGATGTTAAACAATTTATGGTGTTGGACACAGTCGAATGCAATCTTAACTGCACTATGTTAATGAGTATATAATACTGTGGAGTAAACTTTTAGTTGGCGAAATGGATAACAGGTCTTAATGGCGAGACCATTTCCATTTCGCCTATCAATACACATATCAGAACCCATGCACACATGTTAAATGCTGCTGCAGAGCTATCTTATTGTCGCTAGTGCTATTCAATGTATACACAACAAGATTAGCACAAATTCATTCCTATGATAAATGTTAAATTTCAGAAATTCTGATGATGTCACCATTTATAGGACTGAATAAGACAGACAAGAAATGTAGAGAGGAACACAGGAGACATTACACAGTCTCTCAATGGTGTGAGGAGACCAGCTGAAAGGTAAATCCTCAAAGGTGAAATGTGCTCCACCTTTAACAATGCCATAGTAAAAACCAACCTCCCCCTCTCGAGTGTTTAGTTCAATGGAAAACTAATGCTAGGCGCGACAAAGTGATGCAAGTGGAATAACCTTTGTCCAAAGTCTTTTATACACACTACATTGATAACGCTATACACCGAGGCAAAAGGGGACTGGCAGGACTGAGAACTATGGCAGTTGCTCATTAGAAACAAAGATGTATATTGCTCCTATACCTGCATATGATCTCCGTTAGTGAGTACAGTCTGTGTACTCACTGTGTACTAACGCTGTCCGCAACATACTGTGAAGGATTAGAACGAACTGAAAATGAAGGGATACGAATAGTACTTGGCTGCAGTAGAGATCAATCAATCAATCAATCATGTGCCATGCCGGAAAGCGTGGGCGGTCATGACTCGTCATTTCACTGATCACCAGTGTCGTGGATCAGCTCAGTGTTCCTGTCTCGTCCATGCCATGTGGCCAAGCCATCCAGGTATTTTCCTCTCGGTCTTCCTCTTGGTCTGTTCCCCTCGATCTTGCCAGTTGTCACTAAGTTCTCCAATCCATTTCTTCTCATAACATGTCCAAAAAATTTTGACTGTCTACGTCTAATTTCTCTAATCAGTTTACGATGTTCATTTGTCTCCTGTAGTACTTGGTCATTGGTTTTTCTGTCTGTCCATGGCATTCTTTGCATTTTCCTCAGAAACCACATTTCTGCAGCCATCAGATGTTTTTCAGCTTGACTGCTCATTGTCCAAGTTTCACATCCATACAAAAGAACAGGCTCTATGTATCCCCTCAACACTCTTTTTCTCGTTTCAATTGACATCTTCTTATTGGTCAGAATGTTTTTCATCTTGCTAAAGGCTACTTTCGCCATGGCGATTCTTGTTCTAATCTCTTCAAGGCATCTCCCATCAGATGTTATAACTGTTCCAAGATAATTGTACCGATTCACTTGTTGAAGAATATTTCCATTTACTTGTATATTACATTGTGGCACTTCTTCCTTCCTACTGACGACCATAACCTGAGTCTTTTTACAATTTAATTCTAACCCCAGTTGCTCACTGTGTACAACAACCGCATCTACTAATTGTTGCAGGTCCTGCTCATTGTCTGCAATTAATACTGTATCATCTGCATATCTAATGTTATTGATGTTTCGTCCTCCAATGCTGATTCCATTTATATCCTCTACATTTCTGAAAATATTTTCACTGTACAGGGAAAAAAGATCTGGAGACATCACACATCCCTGCCTAACACCTCTCTTAATTGGCTGATACTGTCCCACTTCATTATCAATCCTTATTGCAGCTTGTTGTTTCCAATATATGTTTTTTATAAGTCTAATGTCTTTCCCATCAATTTGTAGATCTGCAAGCATATCCACCATGCTGACATGTCTAACGCTATCAAAAGCCTTTGTATAGTCAATAAAGCAAAGATGTATATCCTTGTTTACTTCTATAGCACGTTCAATAACTGTTCGCAGCATATACACAGCATTTACTGTACCCTTTCCTTCTACAAACCCGCATTGTTCTTCCCCTATTTCAGGTTGTATCTTCTTCCTCATTCTTTGCATGATAATTCTTAGCAAAATCTTTGTGATGTGACTCATTATACTAATTGTTCTATGTTGATCACATTCCAAGGTTCCTGATTTCTTTGGGATTGCAATAAATATAGAGTTACATAATTCAGGAGGTATATCTCCAGTATCATATAATGTGTTCAGCAGTCTGGTGACTTGATCTAGTCCAAATTCTTCTAAAGCTTTAATCATTTCTGTTGTGATGTTATCTGCACCGGGGGCCTTGCCAGCTTTCATATGCTTAAGAACATTTCGAACCTCCATCTCCAAAATTGGCGGTCCTTCATTATTAAATCTAATATCATACTGTTCGTCTCTGTTATCATCATAAAGGTGTTTCACATAATCTGTCCAAACCTGTAGAATCTGGTCTTTTTCTATTATGATTTTGCCATCTTCAGTTTTTAGACACCCGGTTGATGTACTTGTTCTTTTATTAGTAAGTTCCTGAATTCTTTTGTGCACTAATTTGGTATTTTGACTGTTGTGTTGGCTTTCAATTTCTAAGCACTTTTCCTCAAGCCATGCTTCTTTTGCCTCCTTACATAATGTTCTGACTTGTCTGTGAATTTCTTCATATTTGACAGAGTTATTTTTGCTGAGTCTTCTTGTTTCCATGAGGTGTAAAATTTCTTCAGTCATCCATTTCTTACGACCCACTTTCTTTAATTTTGGAATAGTTGTTTCTGCAGCCACATTGATTGAATTCTTCAACGTTTCCCATTGATCATCAGCATCCTGGAAAAGGATCTCTAGATCAGACAAAATTTCAAATCTGTTCTGTACTTCTATGTTGAATTTGTTTTGTATTTCCTTGTCATTACTCAATGTACACAAATCATATTTAGTGTTTCCTGTTATATACTTGACTTTCTTCAACTTTATCCTCAATGTTCCTGTGAGTAATCTGTGGTCACTATAACAATCAGCACTGGGAACTGTTTTTGCTATTGTTAATGCGTTTCTAAATCTTCTGCTAATCAGAATGTAGTCAATCTGGTTTCTAATCCTGCTATCAGGACTCCTCCATGTCCATAATCTTCTAGGGTGTTGTTTGAACCAGGTGTTTCCTACAGTCATTAGAGATACCGCTATCAAAACAAAATTTACATGCTTTGCTTCCTCTCAGCCCAGTCCAGATGTGTGTTGACCTAGGCTAAGGTAATTTAAGGGACACACGTGACATCGGACATCGCCCGCAGAGGAACATAGCTGATCATAAGAGAGCAAGACTCACGGGAGAAAGGACATGGATGGCGGTGGCAGAAAAGACAACTCCAGAAAATGTTACTGGATGAAGATATGCATAATGGAGAGGAATGGATTCACAAGCATGGAGATATTGCAAAATACCATCAAGTCTGTATAACGCTTGACAGTTCATAAATAAACAGGCATGTATTGTTTGGCGCTGACAGAAGTAGAAGAAAGAAGTGTAGACCAAAAGACACACTAGACAACATAACAATTAAAAGCTATAATTATCGACACTAAATATCATAAATCGATGCCTTTATACGGCTACCACTGATGGAATCAGGAATCGAATTCGACAAGAGCAGGAAGGATCGTAGTAGAGGACGAAGCAGAAGCGCACGTAATGAACTGGCCACTGGCAGTAGAAGCATTCATACTCTTGTACATCTTTGGTGGAAGACGGAGCATACGTGGGTATGTCCGGAGTGCCGTGACGTTAGTGTGCCATGACAATCTCTGACAATTTCGTTTCTGTCCTGGAGGAGTCTCAACTACTGGTGACAGTGTACGTGGAGTGTTGAGAATTATTGGAGATGACGGAACCACTTCAAGTGGCGTATGGATTTATGCAAGTTAAGTCACTGAAAATAACAACATGTTGACCTTATCAACCAGACATTCCTGACTCCTTCACGCTCACACAAGAACTCACCACAACAGATATTTCTTGCATACTATACTATAGGGAATACATAGCAACTAATTAGAAGAGGCAGAGCGAGACAGAAAATAATAAGACATATCAAGATCATCAATGAACATATAAATTAAAGGAGGGCAAAAGAGTTACACTGTAAGGCGCTACCAAAACATCTAACAATCTGCCGCGCACATGTACATAATACCCAATGCAAAGTTGTTATAGCAAAGAGAGACGAATAAAATAATAAATGGATGTACTTATAGTAGTCCTACATGTTTGTGACATAAATCTGAACGGCGACACAATAGCCCAGAGACAGAAGAACGTTTCAGGCCCGTAACGTCCAACGACAATTGAGATTGTCTTTGCGTATGTTTAATTTTCCCTACCTACCTACCTACCTACCTACCTACCTACCTACCTACCTACCTACCTACATAGCTACCTACCTACCTACCCACCCACTTAACTTACCTACCTACCCACCCACCTACCTACCTACCTTACTACCTACCTGCCTACCTACGTACATACCTACCTACCTGCCTGCCTGCCTGCCTACCTACCTACCTTACTACCTACCTGCCTACCTACCTACCTACCTGCCTACCTACCTACCTAGCCTGCCTGCCTACCTACCTACCCACCCACTAACTTACCTACCTACCCACCCACCTACCTACCTACCTTACTACCTACCTGCCTACCTACGTACGTACCTACCTACCTACCTACCTACCTGCCTGCCTGCCTACCTACCTACCTACCTTACTACCTACCTGCCTACCTACCTACCTACCTACCTGCCTACCTACCTACCTACCTGTCTGCCTACCTACCTACCTACCTACCCACCCACTAACTTACCTACCTACCCACCCACCTACCTACCTACCTTACTACCTACCTGCCTACCTACGTACGTACCTACCTACCTACCTGCCTGCCTGCCTACCTACCTACCTACCTTACTACCTACCTGCCTACCTACCTACCTACCTGCCTACCTACCTACCTGCCTGCCTGCTGTAACAGTGAGGGATTCTAGGTTAGGAGTAAAGAGTTAAGGAATGCTGCGCATTCCTTGACTAGGGGGAAAACCATAGTGAACGTGTGTGCACGAATGAAGAAGGGTATCTAGGAAAACACACACGTCACTTGGGGGCCAGCGAGAACAGATGTCAACACCGAGAAGGGAGTCTCCATCATATGTGCTGAGCTAGAATGATTCATCAATAAAATCCTTTTCTAACAACGCGAAGACTGACTTGTCTGGTGCTATACGTTCACGATCATAGCCTTTGTGTGTAGCACTGTCACACGAGGCTGATTTGGTGCCTTTGACCTACGAAACATGGGAGGTCGCGGAGAGAGAATACCGCCATAGCTATGTCGGGCATGTCTGGAGAAGTAATTAATTTGAAAAACAACAGATGAAAGCCGACTGTTGGTAGCTGTTCTGGGTTTGCACTAGATTCCTGATTAAGAAGGAGATCCAATTTCAAGGTCAGCGCTAAAGAAAAGGTTTGAGTGATACTTATTTTTTTGAAAGACTGATGTTATTGCATAATTATGAAATTAGTTGGAGAACTGACCAACGCAAAATGTTATAAGTAATGCCGTTCTGCATCAAAAATCAGTAAGAAAAAAATGAGTTTTAACCCGTGGGACTGTTGAAGGTGAACTCAAGGTTATGGTACGAATTCCAGAATTATGAAATCAAGGTCTGCAATACTTTATACAGTCACTTCTTTCAACTTGTTTCAACTATTTAAACTGACCATGGCGAGAGTTCCACATGAAAATAAGAGACTGGATAGCGTCAGCTTTAAGTCCAGTTGTTGTTGACTGGATTACGTTTGATATATATGAAAGTCACAGATTGCTGCTGGAAAGTAAGTTTTTTTTGCTGAAGTCGTGAGCAATTGTCGCTTCTTGCATGAAGGTGAACTTATCTGAAGGGAATCTACAGTAATCGAGCAGGTAATCAAAGTCTTGTTGCGAGCCTGATATCGAGCGTGATCAACGTCGGGAAATAATTGGAAATAATCTGAATTCGACTTCGAGTAAATTAGTAAGGAAAGAAATCCAGAGGCTCTTCGTTGTTCTAATCATTTTAACGAGCTTGATTAGAGTCCTTTTTTTTATGTGGTGTAGGAAATTTTGAATCAGGAGGTCATTTAAATTCTTTTATCAAAATTCAGGGTTGAAACAGGAATATTTCTTCGTCAGGATCTTCGATTGGAGGATTTAGTTAAGTTAATTAGATAATATTAGAATAATTAACAGATTGTGTATTGTTGCTGGGTTTGAAATCAATATTGTTGAAATATTTGTATATTGCTTGATAATTATAAATTTTAGGATGGAATCCCAAGATTTTTCACAGGTACTCACTGGAGTTGGCGGGGCAATATCAAGGTTGGATGCGGTGTTAAGACAACAGAATATAAGCAATGATGTTGAAAGATTTAGTGGTCAAGCAAATCAGTTTAAGAAATGGATTATTTCCATTGAAAAACATGCATATTTAGTAAATGCTACAGATGGAGAAAAAAAGAACTTGGCATACAGAACAAGTACAAGTCCAGTTTCTGACCATATTAGAAGAAAGTTAGAAGCAGCAGGAGGTGAAACTTGGGAAGAATTCAAAGATGATCTCGCAAGAAAATATGCTGAAATTACTGATCCACAACACGCATTCTCAGTATTGCGACAGACTAGACAAAACAGCACAGAAAGTGTTCAGTTATACAGTGACAGGTTAATCAACTTAGCTGAAGAGTCATTCTTAGGACAGAATGTACGAGCAGAGGAAGTGGAACGGATGTTGGTAGGGATTTTTGTTGATGGAATTAAGTCAGATGGATTGAAATTTAAATTATTAAGAGAGAATCCTGCAAGATTGTCACAAGCGGTAGATATCGCTATACAAGAGGAAAGCTTGAGGAGGAGGTTTAGGCTAAGGGTAGGACGAGAGTTAGGTAGTAGTTCAGAAGATAGAATTGAAGAACCTATGGAAATAGGTCAGTATAGACATGGATGGAGAGGAAGACGAGGAGAAATACAGATGGTGCAAAGAAACGAGAATGTATATAATCAAGATAGAAGAGGACAAGTGAGAAATACTGTAAGAAACATGGAAGGTAACACAAATAACTCGAATGTGGTTTGTTGGGGATGTCACCAACGTGGGCACATTTTTCGCTTTTGTGGTAACAGAAGTGGCCCATCGATTACGCAAAATAGTAGAGGTGTTCAGACGAGTATACAGAATAGAATGGCAAATGGTAGACCAGCAAATTGGAATTCTGGAGAAATACAGAGAAATTTTAGAAGGTCAGGAAATCAGGGAAATTGGCATCCCGCTTATTGAATAGGATCGGCAGTAAGAGGGAAGATAGTAAGATCCAAAAAGGGCATCAATATATTAAAAACCCAAAGGATGAGTATAATAGAACATTTAGAAATAAAAAACAAGCTGAGGTAAAGCAATTGTCATTAAATATGGTAGATCCTAGCTCATGTATAGTACAGATAGGAAAATATAAAGTTAGAACATTAGTTGATTCGGGAGCACAAGTTAGCGTGATTAAAGAAGCATTTTTATATCGAATGTTAAAAAATTGTAAAATAATTAGAATTCAAGAGAATCTTCATTCGGTAACGGGACAAAAATTAGAAGTGTTAGGACAAACGATGATAAATTTGAAATTAGGAGGGATAAATGTTAGGCATATGTTCCATGTGGTTAAAGATTTAAATAGAAATATGATATTGGGACGAGATTTTTTATTGAAAAATGGGGTGAGACTTTTATTTGATTTGCATAAATTAAAATTCCAAGATGTTTACGTAGATCTAGAAGAAGATATGCATGTGTCGACACTAGTTAGAGTTAAAACAACCATGAATTTAAAACCACAGTCAGTTAATTTGATACAAGCAAGACTGAAGAGAAACCCATATTATGTAGCAGGAAACATAGTTAGAATCACAGAATTGCAAAATGAAATAATTGATGAGCCAGGTTTAGAAGTTCCGGATGGAATAATAGAATTAGATAAAAGTTTAACATTTCCAGTAATGGTTATTAATAACACAGGTAGAGAAATTAAATTATACAGAGGATGTGTAATAGCTAAGCTAGAACATGACAGCGTTAGTGACATATTGACAACAGATAGAGTAAATATGGTGGGAATAAGTTATTCAGAAACCTCTAATGAAAGAAGTAATAATAGACGCGGATACAGAAGGAAAGGGAACGCAAGAATGGATGAATTGATCCATCCATATAGAAGAAATACAGCACAAATACATTCACTAGACAAAGTAACAAGAGAAAAAGAATTGTTAGCACAATTAAAAACTTCGCCAGAAAACAAGGAAGTGTTAGAACAACTGATAAAGCAAAATCAAGATGTGTTTGCGATAAATGATTTAGAATTGGGTAAGACACAAACAGTTACGATGGAAATAGACACGGGAGATCATCCACCAATTAGTTTAAAACCATACAGAACTCCGTTAAGAAATAGAGAAGTAGTAGAAAAGGCAATAGAAGATATGTTGAAAGCAGGCATAATTACAAGATCAAAATCAGAATGGTCATCTCCGGTGGTAATTGTGGCCAAGTCTGATGGTTCGAACAGGTTCTGTTGTGACTACAGGGCGTTAAATAAAATTACTAAGAATGTAGCGTACCCACTGCCAGTAATTGATGATATTTTGGGGCTACTTAATGGTTCTACATATTTCACAACGCTGGACGCAAGGGCAGGATTTTGGTGTATTCCGATGTCAGTAGACGCGCAAAATAAAAGTGCCTTTTGTACTCATATGGGTTCGTACAAATTTTTACGTATGCCATTCGGTCTCAAAAATGCACCATCCCACTATATGTTCTTAATAAATGAAGTACTAGACGGTATGCAAAGTTTTGCCTTAGCATATATTGATGACGTATTGATTTTTACAAAAGGAGATGTAGAGAATCATTTGGAACATGTTAGACTAGTATTTGACAGATTAAGAAGGCATGACGTTAAATTAAAGCTTAGTAAGTGCCAGTTTTTAAAGACAGAAACAAAATATTTAGGCTATATAATAAATAGGGAAGGTATTAAACCAGACATGGAAAAAATAAAAGTTATTAAAGAGTTACCTCCTCCCACTAACGTTAAGGAAGTAAGGGCTTTTATAGGAACCTGTGCGTATTATCGGCGGTTTGTACCAGCTTTTTCTAAGATAGCAATACCTATTACGAATTTAACGGGAAAATACGCTAGATTTAAGTGGGATGATGAGTGTCAAAAAGCATTTGAACTTTTAAAAGATAGCTTAACGGTGGTACCATTATTAACACATCCAGACCTGAATAAACAACTAATACTATACACAGATGCTTCAGACAATGCAATAGGAGCATGTTTGGTTCAACCATATGAAGGAGAAGAATCTGGAATACCAGGGGTTAAAAATGAAAGACCAATCTATTTCTTGTCGCATAAACTCAGCAAGACTCAAAAGAAATGGCCGATTATTGAGAAAGAAGCATATGCAATACACTACGCGCTGCAAAAACTAAATTATTACTTACATAACGCCAATTTCATTATTAGAACTGACCACATGCCATTAAAGTCGATATTAGAAGCACCAATACAAAATAGGAAAATACAAACGTGGGCATTGAATTTACAAGGGTACAATGCTAAGGTTGAATATGTGTCAGGAAAACATAATACGTGCGCCGATCTTTTGTCTAGGATCCCGTACCCACAGTCATCAGGAAACACGGAAGATGAAGTTGAACCAGAGGTAGATGATCGAAACTGGCAAGTTAATATATTAGATTCTGCCATAATAAATAGGGAAGAATTTGAGAGTTTACCATCGGAGCAAGAGTCGGAAACTAGAACAGAAGACCCACATTTAGAACAGTTTGATATGAAAACAGAACAAGAATTGGATCCGAAAGTAGTACAGATAAAAAAGAAATTGAAAGAAACAGGGGAAAATAGTTTTAAAAGAAAGTTTGTAGAGTTACAAGAAGACAATCAATTATATTATATCAGTGAAAAAGGTGAAGGAGTAAGAAAATATATTCCGAAACATTTAGAACAAGAAGTCTTAAAGGCGTACCACGATAATAATGGTCATTTTGGACGAGATAAGTTAGTGAAGGCTATTAGCAGTAAATATTATTGGCCGAATTTATTCAAAAGCGTATATGAATATGTTGAAGCATGTGAAAAGTGTAGGTTAAGGAACATGAAGATAATTAAATGTCCTTTACAAGATACCGATATTCCTCAATTTCCAATGCAGAAAGTAAGTTTGGATATTTCAGGTCCTCATCCAAAAACATTATCGGGAAATGTATACTTACTACATATAGTTGATTCATATAGTCTTTGGCCAGAAGTATATCCAATTCCAGACAAGAGTGCTGATTCAGTTATAAATATGCTTTTACAAGAATTTATACCAAGGTTTGGGTGTCCACAAATAATACTTACAGACAATGGGAAAGAGTTTGTAAATAAAAAGTTTGAGAAATTGGTAAAAGATTGGAATATAAAACACATTAGGACTTCATATTACAGACCAACTTCTAATGCAAAAAATGAGAGACAACATAGAACACTATACAATATTCTAGCGAAAAATGTAGAAGAACACGATATGGATTGGGATCTTTATTTGGGGATGGCATTAGCGGCGATACGTACACACGAAAATGAAGGAACAGGTTTCTCACCATTTTACTTAGTACATGGAAGAGAACCGATATTGCCAATTGATAATTTATTAAAACCTAGGAGAAAATATTTGGGGGAAGATTTTCAAGAAACAAGGTTACAAGAAATGCATAAAGCACATGTACGTTTAAGAAATAATATAATTAAGGCTAGAGAAAGACAGAAGAAATACGCAAATAAAAATGCACACTTACAAGAGTTTAACGTAGGTGATAGAGTATATTATAAAAAACATAGAAAAAACTCTAAGTTTGATGCTCATTGGGTCCCGGGATACTATATTTTAGAAAAAAAAGGTCCAGTGTCGTATACTATTAAGAATCAAATTTCAGGGCATGTTGCACGTTCACATGTAGAACACTTAAGGCGGGATAATGAAGAAAGGGATGCAGAGAATAATAATAATAATAATTATTGTTCCGAAGAAATATTGTCGGGTGGACAGATCGTTAGACAATCGGGTTATCCAAGGCCTATAGAGAATGGAAAACAAGTAACAACAGCATCTAATACAGCTGAACAAGAAGAAACGATACCAAAAACAGTCAAGACAGAGGAAAATAATGTGTATGACGATTATATGAGTGAAGAGTCAGTTAGGGAAAATATTGAACCTCCATTTATGAATACAAGACAAGCAGTAAAAAGAAAGTTGGATAGACAGAAAGAAAAAGAAATTAAGAGGCAAAGGAAACTTAGAGAGAATTCTTCGAGTGAGGAAGAGATGCCACTTTTTGAAAATCTGTTGAGACGGCAAGACAGAAAAATTAGATTGGATGTAGAAAGGAAGAGATTAGCGGTTGCTAGTAATGGATATACAGATGGGGAACAAGAGATGGATGAAAAGTCAGAAACTGATGAAGAAGCTGATATGAAAGAAGATAGCTCTCCTCGAGAGGATAGAGACATTGATGTAGATATTGCAATTATTGAAAAAAATTTGAGGTTATTAAAGAAATGGAGAAGTGATAGATGAAAAGAGTGATATAGGGTTCTGCAGATAGCAGATAGAAGAAGAAGTTGGACACGATAATTTTGTGTTTACAAAGGTACTTGATGGAATTTTTCTAAAGCGGAAAATTATTATTGGGTACTCAGAAATTGGTCTTGAAATTTATAATGTATGTGTACATTGATTAATGTGGGGGGATAAATATGATGAGGGGATTGAAATGCTTTGTTCAATTGTTGGGACTTCAATTGTGTTTTATGAAATGTGAAAAATAAGTTAACTTAGATGGTTATTTTTACGATGTTTTGGGTTGATTGAGTTACCCTAAGGGTGGTTAAAATGATTATTACTTTGAAGTTCAGTTAGAAGATGAATTAAAATAGTAGTTAGTGAAGTGCAGTAGCAATGGAGGGGTATGTAGTTATACATGTGGGGTATGCAATGTATATACAAGGTTTATAATAGGAGCTGGATTGAACAGCGTTTAAGGGGAGAATATGGGGGGAATGCCAGGTTGAAATTTGGCATTTAACTGCATATTGGAAGAAGAAGACTGTACTTAACAGTTAGGAAGTTTTTGTGGTTGAAGGAAAGGTAAACAGGAAATTGTTGGTCTGAATAATACAAAGGCTGGCAGTTTTGGATTAACATACTTTTTTGATAATAACAATTATTATTGACGGAAACTGAAGATAAATTTTGAAACTTTATTTTTTGATAAAGTTTTGAGAATGTATGGGAAGAGAAAGGTGATTACTTCTTACTTTCTTACTTTTTCCTTACTTTTATTGATTTCAGGTGCGCACCTACACAAATCTAATCTAGCTATTTTTTCCTGTCTATCCTAGAATACTGAGAGAGTGAGAATGTGAATAAGGGGGAAATTAAAGGATAAGGGGAATATCTTCAGTTTTGTCAATCATAATTTAGATGGACGTTTTAAAGTTAAAAGCGGTTCGCTTATGGAGACTTTTGTATTGTGGGGAATTTTATGGAGAGTTTTGTAGAAAGTTTTCTAGAGAACTTTATGACGAGTTTTGTAGAGAGTTTCGATATTATGATCTCTGGGTAGCAATTGGCTATGAGGAGATAGGAGAATTGACTTAGGAAATATATAGAATTGTTGTTATTGTAGTATAGAGAGGTAAGGTTAACTAATTAAAAGTGGGGTTGAGATTTTTTCAAGGAAAAATTCTCTTTGAAGAAGGGGAGGTATTGTAACAGTGAGGGATTCTAGGTTAGGAGTAAAGAGTTAAGGAATGCTGCGCATTCCTTGACTAGGGGGAAAACCATAGTGAACGTGTGTGCACGAATGAAGAAGGGTATCTAGGAAAACACACACGTCACTTGGGGGCCAGCGAGAACAGATGTCAACACCGAGAAGGGAGTCTCCATCATAAGTGCGGAGCTAGAATGATTCATCAATAAAATCCTTTTCTAACAACGCGAAGACTGACTTGTCTGGTGCTACACGTTCACGATCATAGCCTTTGTGTGTAGCACTGTCACACTGCCTGCCTGCCTACCTACCTACCTACCTACCTACCTAACCAGCTGCCTGTAAAAACGACGCACGCATATCTTTCTATCTGTCTGTCTAAGGACGGTAGTACTGATGCTATGTATGCGTGAATGCATGTATGAACGTATCCCTGTTTATCTGCACTTTCGCTCTGTCGATTAATATCCTGTATCAATCTGTCTGTCTGTCTGTCTGTCTGTCTGTCTGTCTGTCTGTCTGTCTGTCTGTCTGTCTGCCTGCCTGCCTGCCTGCCTGCCTGCCTGCCTGCCTGTCAGTCAGTTTTTCTGTGTGCCTGTCTCAATATAAAACAAAACCATAAACGGATGATCATGAACACTCTGTGAGCTAATAGAAATCTGAAAGATAATAAGTGGACTCTTTTACTGACCCAACCACACGAACAAACTTCTGATTAACAAAATAACACATTTATTTACATGAAACAAAAGTGTGGGCAAGCTAGAGATCATGAACGGACAGTGTGCAACAATGAGCCACCCTCTTGATCTTTCATTCATTCGCCGACCTAAATGAGCTCTCCTTGGAAAATTGTTCTTTAAATCAAACTCCCTCCCTTCAAATCTTACATCACTCTTTGTTCAGCACACATCAAACCCACCCTCCTCTTTCTCATCCTGCATCACTCTTTGTTCAACTCGCCATTCCAAGAATAACCAATATGCCTGGACATTGTGAGACGTCATTTACTAAGCGAATCTGATTGGTTGAGTGTGACACTAATGTTCGGACGCAATGTTCCCGTTCTCAGCTCGTTTTTGCCTGCTTAGTTTTACATGATCATTTTCTCTTGCACGGCATATCCCTTTGGAGCAGTCGACGAGGCCCAAAAGACATGAGAGCGCTAGCTCTTAAATGTCTAGTGCGCTGATGGCGGGGGAGCGGGGTCAATCCCTACACCAGTCAGTTAGACGTCCAAGTTGACTTCTCGTTCAGAAAGTAATTGCAAATTACTGAACGTACAACTGCATAGAACATCAAACTGATGTTGGGCTTGATCGCAACGCATTGAAAAGGACACTTTGTTTTTGCACTTCCTATTTACAGGATGCCGGTCTCTCTGGCTGTGGGGTTACAACACTTTCTCTCTGTAATCCCGTTTATCACGCAGAGTCTCGTAGCGGAGCGAGAGCTGAGGCGGTTCGACCCCCGCTCGTGACTTGCGGGATACTGAGCCGGCCGCTCAGAAAGCAATGGCAAACTACTGAGCGTAATCTTGCCAAGAGATCAACATACAGCTGAAAGATGCTGGTGTTGACAGCTAAGTCCTGTAAAGGATATGCTAAAAAAAAAAAAAAAAAAATTTAAAGGATATCGCTGTCAACACCAGCACTGTTGTTGTTGATGACTTGGCAAGTTTACGTTCAGTAGTTTGCCATTGCTTTCTGAACGACCGGCTCCCATACCATCGTGTTAAAACCCAGCGCGACGCGGTCTGCTGCCAAATCGTTCGCAGCAGTGTTTCGAAGGCAGGTAAGCGGAAGTACGAACCGCGTCCGTAACGCCTTTGCCACGGAGACGGCGAAAAGGACATACAACATTAAAAAAAATATTAGGACTGCATTTCACAAGCTGTTTCAGCCGCGACTGCCATTTACAATCGCCATTTGACTACTCCCCCTCTTTAATAAAAGACAAAAGTTAAGTAAACGAAGCCTTTTTTACATTTAAAGTCGTATTAGGTATATGGTGCTAAGTCTATATTGTTTAGACCAGTGGTTCTCAACCGGTGGGAAATTTTAGGGCTTCCGGGGGGGGGGGGGGGAATTAAGATTATTTCAAGATCGCATTAATACAAGAACCGATTAGTTGATATTGTTTTTCCCTTCATACTGTACGGTTCTGTACGTCTCACCCTTCTAAAATTCAATTTATAAATGTAAGTAGACCCACAAATCATGTTTTATGTGGACGTCTAGACTTGTTTTAGAATGTGCTATTAAATTTAGCTTCCATTATTACGTATATACTGTGTAGGGGCGGGGGCGGGATTTTTAGGTAGGAAATACGAAAGGGGGGCATGACGTTCTGAAAATATAGTGAAGGGGGAGGGGGGCACGGGCCAAATTTTTAGGTAGGAAATACGAAATGGGGGGGGGGGGGGAGGATGACGTTCTGAAAATATGGTGTAGGGGGGCACGGGCCAAAAAAGGTTGAGAACCACTGGTTTAGACCATTCAGCCTTCGATGATGGATTTTATCAATATCACACCGGCCGTCTTAATTTCCCAGGAAATGTCCTGGCACTCATTTTATGCTGGGTAGTTCTGGAGTCCTGTTCTGTGAAAAACACACCCACGCCTAGAAGGGGATTCGAACACATGAACATCGTGTCGGCATGCAAGCGTGCTAACACCTAAACCTAGCTTGGACCCAGCCTCAAACATAGATAATCGACAATAGTCATAATTTTATGGGCATAGTCTATGAAGATGTTACTAGAAGGCAGCAAGTCAAATGGTTTGGCCATGCAAGTAGGTTACCAACTAACTGTATACCACAACAAGCAATGATGTACAGACCAGATGGAAGCAGAGGAAGAGGCCGACCACGTAAACGGTGGACACAGAGAATAACAGAGTCCATGGGAATATCGATACATGAAGCCCATAAGCGGGCACTCTCCCGCTGTTTATACTTCACCTCGACACCGCAAGATACAAGAGGAACAAGATGAGAGATGATGAGAAGAGAGTCTATGAAGGAAAGGTGGCGAGGAAGGGAACTGACCACACGTATCTCATATGGCGTGGCCCAGAATATGTGAACTCCCAACACTTCACACCCCAACGACAGTATTCTCTATGGGGTTATCTTTTACAAAAGGCAGATGCATGTCCTTTAGAGGACGTCGTATTCAACCCCAGCACTTGTTGGCTGTTTGGGATTTACTAGACGCTTTTCACAATTGCTTTCTGAATAACCGACGCTCTTTTCATCTAAATGAACGCAAGGCGTTCAAATCATCTGTAGTTGATATCGAACTCTCCACTTGGTACATCGGTAAATTGTGAAACGCCTTCACTGCTCCTAGACCACAACCTTTACACTTTGTAACATAGAATTCTATTCTATTAGTAACACTGGTTTTTTTCTTCTTTTTCATATCAATTACAGGACGTTGCAGTCAACATCAGCATATTTAGCTGCTGTTGATGTACTAGGCAAGATTACGCTCTGTAGTTTGCCATTGATTTCTGAGCAACCGGCTCACATACCCCGTAAGTTACCAACGCGGCGAGAACTGCTACCGATTCTCCAGCAGGTTACGTTACTCACGAGAATATACGGGATTACGGAGAAAGAATTCAACCCCTAGGTCAGGGAGACCGTTTACTCCCCTTTAAATTTTCATATACTGAAACCATTTATCAAACAGGCATCTACCAATACAGACAAACATGGAATTGTGAGGGATGTAAGAATTTCCTGACGTTTTGTGCAGTATATACGTTTTGTGCAGTATTGTCAGCTCTCATATTAATGCTTGCATGTAACAACAACTTAGACAAAACACGAAATTGAAAATAATCATTCTTAACACTGTAATCTCTCAGAAATCATTCTTCGCATTGTTCCCTTGTTAAGAAAAGTTGCGGCAATTTTTTTTGTCGATTCGCAGTTTTCACTCCTCACTTTGTTTGAATTGTTCGCACCCGAGCGAAGAATGATAACAAAAACACCAGAACCGACGTTACAACAGAACACAGTTTCTTGTCAAGACATCCTAGAGTAATGACTTTTTCGTTCAGCCTCGCTCCCTTACCGGCAGTCTTTCGGCTTTGTTTGATGGCTGCTTGGGGTGTTTTTATTCTTTGCTCCAAGTCGCTGATTTCTGTTTCTGTCTGACAAACAAGATAAAATTGACGACAGCTTTCAGAAGTGATTTTTTTAAATATAAATCTATTGACAATTTCCGGAATGAAAACGTATTTCCATGTTGTATGTATGTATTGAAGCCCGGGCTAAACATCTGCATGGATTGTGTTTATTTAACGGCTACGTATGAACAACGTTTCTTTTTTCACACGTTTGCCCTTATTCCAAAGTGTGAGGCAATTAACATTCTTCTGCACTACATGTTTTACGTGATAACATCTGCTCTTTTGATTGTCCCATTTGGTTGGTTTCTTGTTGAATCCTTCAACAACAGTCGGACGTTATCTCCTGGCGTTACTTTGATTTGGCACCTTTCACTATTTCAATTACAGCTTTTCTGTCTCTGAAACTCTTTGCTATGATTAAAACAATTATAGCATTTCATATCTGCAAGTGAATCTGACAGTAATTACGCACAGTTAAAACTCAACCAGCACAACATAAAAGCGAGTAACTGACTCATGAGTGACAACTGCCAGTGCTAAACTGTGAAAGCACACTCTTTTATGCAAGAAAGACAAACGGCTGTCTCATGGCCTACGTTACCGTTAGCTGATCACTTAAATTATACACAATTATGTTCAAACAGGATCACAAAGGACCAACAAACGGACAGACAGACAATAAAGAGAGACCAACAAATAGACAGGCAGACATTTGAGAAGGACCAACAAACAGACAATTAAAAAAGGAACAGCAAACGGACAGGCAGACAATTAAGAGGGACCAATAAATAAGTTCAAACTACTGAACGTAAGACTTGCCAAGACATCAACAGCAGGTGGAAAATTGCTGGTATTGATTGCAATGTCCTGTAAATAGGATATGCAAAATAAAAACATAAATAAATCAATTGGCAGACAGGCAATTATCAGGGACGAACAAATGGAAAGACAGACCATTAAGAGGGAACAATTAATGGGCAGGCGGACAATCAAGAATGATAAAGAAATGGAAAGACAAGCAATTAAGAGAGACCAAATATAAAGTCTTTTAATGTCCATGTATTTGTTCAATTAAATCAACGACTCTCACCATCATGAGCCATTCCTTGTGACAAACGTGATAATGTACAACAACAGTTATCGGACTTTATGTTCTTGATAAGCACAGCCATTGATTGTCTCCCATGCCAGTCTGTCAGCCCATTCAGCATTTATCTTTCCGTCGACCTTTGTCTGTAGTAAACTCAGTATTCTCTGTTGTCTCAACGTTCTTTGGACAATCTCTTCCAGTTACGAAGCCAATGAATGACGACTGTATTGTCCTGTCGATGGCTGTTATCTGTCTTTCTGAGAACCTGGGTTCTGGTGTTTTTGTTATCGTTTTTCGCTGCAATACTTGGTTACTGATCGCTTAAGCTTTTCATTATTCCTATTACTATTAGTAATCTGACCAATAAGAAGTCAAGTGCGGCGCTTAAAGAAAAAGAGTGGTAAAGTGCTACCATCCACCCATCATGTGCCATGCCGATAAGCGTGGGCGGTCATGTTTTGCCATCTCACTCGATCACCAGAGTCGTAAATCAGCTCCGTGTTCCTGTATCATCTGCATATCTAAAGTTATTGGTACATCGTCCCCCAATGTTGATTCCTTCCATATCTATATATATATAAAATACAATGTATGTCGATATGTATGTTATTTATGCGTTCGCGAACGGTCCATCCGATTGAGATGAAATTTTCTACACCACTTCTTCTCATGCCGGTGCTGCCAACTGTCATAGTTTGTTAGTGTACAGTTATTTACTTAATAAAATTTAATATTTTAATTTACACGGTAATTTATATATAGCGAGGGAACATAACTTTTAATAGCATTGCTATATATGTAAAATTGTAGCATATTTCTCAAATAGGTGGACCTTTTCGCTACAGTTATCTACAGGCATATGCGTTATAATCCTCCTCCCCCTCCTCCTCCTCCCCCTCCTCCTCGTCCCCCTCTCGTCCCCCTCCTCCTCCCCCTCCTCCTCCTCCCCTTCCTCCTCCTCCCCTTCTCCTCCCCCTCCTCCTACCCCTCTTCTCTTCCTTCTCCTCCCCTACCCCTCCTCCTCCCCCTCCTCCTTCTCCTCCTCCCCCTCCCCCTCCTCCCCCTCCCCTCCTCCTCCTCCTTCTTTTTCTTCTGCTGCTGCAGACAGACAGACAGACAGACAGACAGGCAGGCAGGCAGGCAGGCAGGCAGGCAGGCAGATAGATAGATAGATAGATAGATAGATAGATAGATAGATAGATAGATAGATAGATAGATAGATAGATAGATAGATAGATAGATAGATAGATAGATAGATAGATAGATAGATAGATAGATAGATAGATAGATAGATAGATAGATAGATAGATAGATAGATAGATAGATAGATAGATAGATAGATAGATAGATAGATAGATAGATAGATAGATAGATAGATAGATAGATAGATAGATAGATAGATAGATAGATAGATAGATAGATAGATAGATAGATAGATAGATAGATAGATAGATAGATAGATAGATAGATAGATAGATAGATAGATAGATAGATAGATAGATAGATAGATAGATAGATAGATAGATAGATAGATAGATAGATAGATAGATAGATAGATAGATAGATAGATAGATAGATAGATAGATAGATAGATAGATAGATAGATAGATAGATAGATAGATAGATAGATAGATAGATAGATAGATAGATAGATAGATAGATAGATAGATAGATAGATAGATAGATAGATAGATAGATAGATAGATAGATAGATAGATAGATAGATAGATAGATAGATAGATAGATAGATAGATAGATAGATAGATAGATAGATAGATAGATAGATAGATAGATAGATAGATAGATAGATAGATAGATAGATAGATAGATAGATAGATAGATAGATAGATAGATAGATAGATAGATAGATAGACATACTAGTAAATGGAGAAAAATGTCCGTAGTATAAGATAAAGAAGAGCGTCATAAGAGCTATTAAAATTTACTCAAGCGAAATTGTGGCTCTCAAAATAATAACGATGATGTGATTAATGAAATAAGAACAATGTTTCGCCACATTTATCAAGAATTGATATTCTTAAAAAAATTTCAAAAATTCAAAGAAAAAGCTATGATTAAAATCAGTAACCAATATATTTTTCTTCTTTCCATTTTCGGGATGGATGAATCACATCTAGTAGTACACCTAAGAGAGGCTGACTTCGGCGTGTATGTGTGTAAGATTTACTTCCTTTAGACAGACTCCATCCTACTCTTGGGTAGCTGTTTACGTTTCCTAATAATTTGGCAGGGAGGCGACGTTACGGCTTACTCTTTATGATTTCCATCCACTGTGGGATTATTAACTGGCACTGCTTGCAAATGGAACTTCCTATTTTTCGCCCTTATCCGAGAAGACTAGTATCCGACCTCACTACACAAGAGATATTGGGACGTATGATATCACTAAATATCAACGGTTCTTGGAACAAATGTCCAGTCCTATGCAGGAATCGAACCCACTACATTCTAAACCTATGGCGGACACGGTAATCTTCCAGCCACGGCTCCACCCAAAAACCAGGTAGTAATTGAAAACTGATTGTAACGGGTCAGCTTTATACACAAGACATTGAAGGGGTTTTATCTGTCAATGAAAAACACTGTTCATAACGCGTCAGCTTTATACACAAGACATCGAAGAGGTTTTATCTATCAATGAAAAAATACACAACACTGTAAATATATTCAGGTGGTTTTTTTGCCAAGAAAAGGGAATACAACACTGTAAGTGTATTCAGGGGTTTAATTTGTCATTGAAAGAAAATACAACAGTGTAAGCTATTCAGGGGTTTAATTTGTCATTGAAAGAAAATACAACAGTGTAAGCTATTCAGGGGTTTAATTTGTCATTGAAAGAAAATACAACAGTGTAAGCTATTCAGGGGTTTTATTTGTCATTGAAAGAAAATACAACAGTGTAAGCTATTCAGGGGCGTTATAAGTCAATGAAAGAAAATTCAACACTGTAAATATATTCAATAGTTTTATCTGTCAAAGAAAGAAAATTAAACACTACTGTAAATATTTTCAGGAGTATTATCTGTCAATGAAAGAAACTTTAACACTGTAAACATATTCAAGGATTTTATCTGTCAATGAAAGAAAACACTGTAAATATATTCAGGGGTGTTATCTGTCAACGAAAGGAAATTCATCACTGTAAATATATTCAGGGGCTTTATCTGTTAATGAAAGAAAATTCAACACTTTGTTGAGGAAAAATTCAGGCCGTGTTTAGTAAACAGTAAAGTCAGCAGAGGACCCATTGTGCACGCTATAGGCATATTAGACAGATGGTGCTGTACCCATATTTTGTATAGACCAATCGCCACGATTTTGGTGATGCCAGTAGCACTTCAGCTGGCTTTACTTCCCAAGGTATTTCCTGATGCATATTTTAGGCTGGGTCGACCGTTGAGCCCTATGTCGATTTAACAAAAACAGCCCCGATGCGGCTTCGAACAAATGACCAACAGGGTGGCAGGCGAGCGTCAAGCCACTACCCTACAGCGGTTCCCCAACAGTTCAGTGTTAAGCATAATTTTTCTACTTACAGCTTCGAACACTTTAGAAACCGGCCGTGATGACATAAGCTCCTACTCCAAGAGGATAAAGAGAATGAACGATGGAACGAACACACGAACCATTGTAATAGGGATGGGAATTGGACATGTAGGTCCGTTTGGCATTCTGCCCTTCTTGTCTCCCACCTTTCATACAATGTTTCATTAATTCATCACATACTACATTAGTTTTAAGCAAATACAGTAATATAGATATTGTAAACGCACGGGAATATGCAACATCTAAATAATGTCTATATCAATCAATCAATCAGGTGACGTCTCCGCAATGAAGGTTGGCTGCAATGGATCTCCAATACTGTCTGTCTCTCGCCTTGACTGTACATTCTGTCAGGCTGATGTTCGTCCATCTCTTGATGTTATCCTCCCACTTGTATCGTTGTCTACCGCTTGCTCGCTTGCCCTCAACCTTGCCTTCCAGTATGGTTTTTATAAGAGTATCATGTCTTTTAACGTGGCCAAAATATTTCACTTGTATCCTCTTTATTTCTTTTATCAACTCTCTTCATTCCCAGTTTTTCTAGGACCTCTGCATTTGATTGTTTTTGTTTCCATGAAATACGACCTATTCGTCTGTATATCCACATCTCCAGGGCTTCTATGCGACTTTCTAGTTGCTTGTTCAATGTCCAGGCTTCCGAGCCATACAGTAGCGTTGAATGTACGTAGCATTTAACATTTGTCTATATAACGAACAAATATTAATATTATTTTTACAATCACGTAACTGAAGTAAGGCTATAAAAATTAACGCAGGGCACGATTGCTTAACATATTAGGATGTTTTTATTTATTTTTATGAAGGCGTGTAGTCTGTCGTTAGATACTGTTAAAATAGTTTGCGATTGTATATACATACATATATGGATTGGTGATGTCTTTGATTTTTGTGTGGAAGAAAGTTCAACAGCTGTACTGCTGAGTACACCAAGCTTGTTTTAGATATGCGACTATCCTAGACTTAGGAATATGCAGTATATACTTACGACTATTCTATGTTTTGCATTATATTCAAACAATTGGCAAAGGCAATTTGGAGAACTTTGGGATACTATTTTGTGGATTAGTTTCTCCTGATTAAAGAGAACGCGTTTCCGGAGTGATAATAACTGTTTATATTGTTTTTATTGTATATTATTGTATAAACTGTTTTTATTATATAATAGTTTATATAGGACACAATTATTAGTTTCAGAGACTATCACAGATGAACATTTAAAATAAGTGTACGTGTTTAAATGAACAACTAGATTTTGATACCACGCGTGAACATGATAATTTGATGAAAAACATAATTGGATAAAGAATAGGAAAACATTTTGATTGTTACACATATTCTAGTGTTAACGTATGGATGTGAAAGTTGGAAATCAACGGTAGCTTTAGATAAAAATTTGATAATTCTGAGAACAAATGTCTTAGAAGAATTCTAAACATCCACTGGACAGACTTCAGAACCAATACGCAAATAAGACAAGAGACTAAGCAAGATACAGTATCCAATTTTATAAGAAGACGCCGTTGGAACTACATTGGCCATGTACTCAGAACAGACAAGACAAGACTTCCCTACCAAGCCCTTATATGGTCACCGGTAGGGAAAAGAAAATTGGGAAGACCAAGAGAGACCCTGGGTAGAACCATCATCAGAGAAGGCTCATTCAACGGCCAAGTAGACATCCAAGATCTACAACAGGTAGCAGCGAACCGCCAGGCATGGAGAGCCATGACTTCTGCCCTATGCGCCGCCTTGGTCTCAAGAGGAAAGACAAACTAACATATGTACACTATTTCGATTATAAAAATGTAACAGTGATATTTTCATTAGTAGGAAGATTTATACACTAATACGCCTCACTATAAATGGTAGAAATGTGAATAGAGAAATCAGACTGAAGCACATGGCAATAGCTTTTGATAGAAACCTGTTCTTTATGGTTATAATGAAGTGGTATGTATGAAGTGTCTAAAGAGGCCCAATGCACTGAAGTGTATGGCAGCAAAGGACATGGAGCAGAAAATGCTATTCACACGCTTTCAGCTCTTGACCATTTCAGTGGTAGAGAATGGACTAGGAGTGCTAACTGTCTCAAAGAGTCAGTTAGTGGAACTAGAGCGCATACAGAATGAAGTCATGAGGATGATTCTGGAGTGTATAAGGGACACCTCAATACATCCTGGCGCTTCTCACCATTGCAGACAGACTCAATGTGTTGCAGGCAGGGGTCATATCTCAATCTAGACTGTGACAAGTACACCTCCTGCATGATTCCCTGAATTTAGTCAAGGGCCACAGGCTGTTAAGAAGATCAAGGGTGGCTCAGGCAGAAGATACCATCAGAAAAGTGAGCCCACTTGAGAAGATTGGCAGAGGCATGGAGGGGGTCAGAGTGTCGAATATAAATTCAGACTCATGTGGAGTTATAATCACAATGGGGCGTGAATATAGATAGTGGCCATCAGGGCGCTACGGTAGTAGAAATTCAGCAATTAATTCATGGCTACTCTCGTCCTAGCGATGTGATTATCTATACCTAGGGCTCTGTGTTAAGAGGGGAAAATAAGTGCCTGGGGATTTATAGCAAAAGCAAATGGCCAATGTTTAATAAAGGAGAGCTTGGCATATGACACCACAATCTCAAGTCTGAGAATGGAGGTGGAGGCGGTTACTGCAGCTTTCCGCTGGTTGGAGAACAAACTGTATACGCATGTTGTGATTGTGAATGATTCACAAAGCATGCTGTCAAAGATGAAAACTGACTTGATTCGTGCTGAATGGCATTCATCAATACAGCATTCGCTTCATCTTTTCTCTAGGACACTCTGGTGTGATTAGAAATGAATAAGCAGGCAGAGTGGCCACATCATTGAGAGATGATTTGATGCATGATAAGGCCGATGTGGTGAAGGTCTTCTGGGAGCACGTGAATTATACAGAAGAACAGATCGTAGACTATTATGGTCTAGATAGAATGCGGCAGTAAACGGTGGTCAGAGGATCTGGCAGACAGTCGTCACTCAGAGGTAAAGCAAGATTGACATATAATCAGATAGTAAAGGGCACCATTGCTTGCTTGCTTGTGTTCGTTGGCTTGAGTTCCAACGCGAAGTCCTGTATGTCGGATGAAGGTATCATGTTGTCCAACATCAGTGTGATGCCATACAGGACCTGAGGTTTGCGTGAGTATCCGTTGTCCCATGTCTGGCTTATTGGTATGCAGACTGGTGGTTCCTCGCCGTACAGGCAGACACTCTCCGACTTCGGAGGAATCGGAGATCCTACTGACTTTAGCCAGGACCCCGAAAGGACTTGTTGCCCAGGACGCTCGACGAGGACGCGTAAATAGATCTTGACCAGTATATGACTCGGCCCTGGTGCCTCGGAAACACCTCTGCGTCCCAAGGGCACCATTAATATTGTAACTTCTCGCTGGCTGTTGAAGATGAGGACTGAGAGCGTATGGGAATGCCCCGAGTGCAATAATATCGGTTCTTGACTCAACTCAACTCAACTCAAATGTTATTGTGTTGAAATTATTATCGAGACCAGTATTGTGTGACTATACACCTCTAAATATTTGGACCAGGAAATGACATACAGAGTTCAGAGTTCGAAATGAACCAAGGGTGATTTGGAAGCAGATCGCTTTTCGTTGATTTTGGTGGCAATAGGCCTCGACTGTTCAGAAAACGCTAACGTAAAATTGCCTAGTAAATTACAAACAGCAAACACATGCAGAGGTTGATTGAAACAACCTGTAAAAGACATGCAACTACTTTTAAATCGACAAGTGCGATATTGACCACATAACCCAGTGGTCGCCCTTGATCTATTTGTTCTTCCATGCTATTCACATGATCCCAAAGGGCCCTAATGATGATATCAGAATGGCATCGTAACATGGTCCTTACTTTCTATTGCAGTGATGTGCATCGTGGTTTTACGTCAATCATTAACACCTTATCAGCTGTTTGTTGTCTTTGATATATGTTCTTCCACCTTACATCTGTAGTTCTCTCAAAAAACCTGAACATAGGGTTACGTCATAAAATCACCGGCTGATGGGAAAACTTTGGGAACAGCTTAATCAAAGCAGTAACTGAAAAACGACAGCACATGTGAGATTGACCTGGTTACTTTAACTTCTGATTTCCTAGGGGAAATTAACCACATTTCGGGGGAGTTACTGTTTGTGGTCAAATATTAGCTTGCCTCGCCCAGGCAACTACTAGTGACCGCTCAACATTCTGCCATGTAGCTAGTTATGATAATGAGTGTTGACATACTGACGGCCATCCGTGAATGTATGTACTAGTCGAGCACCCAGAGGCGTTAAGGATCAAAATTATTCAGCCCATTAGAGTAGTTGATGTTTAAGGGTGTGAGGTGACTGAGATAATGCCAGTCACTTCTGACTGCTACAGGTCTATTTCTGTTTTCTGTGTGGACATGTGTGGAATTTTACAACACAAGGAAGAGGAGGGTCTACTTCCTCCCCCCCTCCCCCACCCCTCGCTTCCTGGGTATTGGATCGAACGCCTTGTCTTCAAAATGATTCAGTATGTAAGGTACATCATCATCAGCTTGTAGTTGTTGTTGATGTTGTTGTTTCTCCTCCTCCTGCTCTTCATCCTATTCTTTCTTTCTTTCTTTCTTTCTTTCTTTCTTTCTTTCTTTCTTTCTTTCTTTCTTTCTTTCTTTCTTTCTTTCTTTCTTTCTTTCTTTTTCTTCTGCCTGCCTGCCTGCCTGCCTGCCTGCCTGCCTGCCTGTCTGTCTGTCTGTCTGTCTGTCTGTTTGTCTGTCTTGTCTTGTCTTGTCTTGTCTTTCTTTCTTTCTTTCTTTCTTTCTTTCTTTCTTTCTTTCTTCTTTCTTTCTTTCTTTCTTTCTTTCTTTTGTTCTTTCTTTCTTTCTTTCTTTTTTTCTTCTGCTACCGCTGTTTTTGCTTTTCATCTCACAATGGAGCATAGTCCTTCAATCAAATGACGCCTAGCCCTTTGTACACATGTTCATAATTGGTTGAATTTCTCCGCTAAATTTTTCTACTAGACAAAGCAGCCAATCTCACACAAATTCTCCTTAGTCGTCTCTTATGGCATGCATAGAAATATTCGATTATTTGATGTGTAAGACACGAAAGTGGCTTAGGGGTTAAATAATGTTCAATTTTGTAGATATTTACAATAAGTTAGAATTGCCTACGTTCACTGTGTTCACATTGTAGATGTCGACAAAATAATAACTACTTAGATTCACGATCTCCACCTTGTGGAGTTTTCCAAATATAACAAACCTACCATATACTCCACTCACTTCACACACACACACACACACCAAACACACACACACACACACACACACACACACACACACACACACACACACACACACACACACGTGCGCGCGCAACTGAATCTTCTAAGGCAAGATAGACAAACCGAGGGGACCCCTGTGCATGTTGCAAAATTTCAGTGTCCCTATCAACTGGAGATCGGATTAAGAAAGTTGAATACGCTGCTGGCCCAGTTAGACTGCTGAATACTTTGCTGGCTCAGTTAGATTGCTGAATATGTTGCTAGTCCAGTTAGATTGCTGAATACGTTGCTGGTCCAGTTAGATTGCTGAATATGTTGCTGGTCCAGTTAGATTGAGAAAGCTGAATATGTTGCTGGTCCAGTTAGATTGAGAAAGCTGAATATATTGCTGGCCCAGTTAGAATGCAAAATTAGGAAAGCTGAATATGTTGCTGGACCAGTTAGATTGAGAAAGCTGAATACATTGCTGGCCCAGTTAGATTGCTGAATACGTTGCTGGTCCAGTTAGATTGCTGAATATGTTGCTGGTCCAGTTAGATTGAGAAAGCTGAATATGTTGCTGGCCTAGTTAGATTGCAAAATTAGGAAAGCTGAATATGTTGCTGGACCAGTTAGATTGAGAAAGCTGAATACATTGCTGGCCCAGTTAGATTGCTGAATACGTTGCTGGTCCAGTTAGATTGCTGAATATGTTGCTGGTCCAGTTAGATTGAGAAAGCTGAATATGTTGCTGGTCCAGTTAGATTGAGAAAGCTGAATATATTGCTGGCCCAGTTAGAATGCAAAATTAGAAAGCCGAATATGTTGCTGGACCAGTTAAATTGAGAAAGCTGAATATGTTGCTGGCCAAGTTAGATTGAGAAAGCTGAATATGTTGCTGGCCTGGTTAAATTGAGAAAGCTGAATATGTTGCTGGCCAAGTTAGATTGCAAAAGTAGGAAAGATGAATATGTTGCTGGCCTGGTTAGATTGAGAAAGCTGAATATGTTGCTGGCCTGGTTAGATTGAGAAAGCTGAATATGTTGCTGGCCAAGTTAGATTGAGAAAGCTGAATATGTTGCTGGCCAAGTTAGATTGCAAAAGTAGGAAAGATGAATATGTTGCTGGACCAGTTAGATTGAGAAAGCTGAATATGTTGCTGGACCAGTTAGATTGAGAAAGCTGAATATGGTGCTGGCCAAGTTAGATTGAGAAAGCTGAATATGTTGCTGGACCAGTTAGATTGAGAAAGCTGAATATGTTGCTGGCCAAGTTAGATTGCAAAATTAGGAAAGCTGAATATGTTGCTGGACCAGTTAGATTGAGAAAGCTGAATACATTGCTGGCCCAGTTAGATTGCTGAATACGTTGCTGGTCCAGTTAGATTGCTGAATATGTTGCTGGTCCAGTTAGATTGAGAAAGCTGAATATGTTGCTGGTCCAGTTAGATTGAGAAAGCTGAATATATTGCTGGCCCAGTTAGAATGCAAAATTAGAAAGCTGAATATGTTGCTGGCCCAGTTAGATTGCAAAATTAGGAAAGCTGAATATATTGCTGGACCAGTTAGATTGAGAAAGCTGAATATGTTGCTGGCCAAGTTAGATTGAGAAAGCTGAATATGTTGCTGGCCTGGTTAGATTGAGAAAGCTGAATATGTTGCTGGCCAAGTTAGATTGCAAAAGTAGGAAAGATGAATATGTTGCTGGACCAGTTAGATTGAGAAAGCTGAATATGTTGCTGGACCAGTTAGATTGAGAAAGCTGAATATGTTGCTGGCCAAGTTAGATTGAGAAAGCTGAATATGTTGCTGGCCAAGTTAGATTGCAAAAGTAGGAAAGATGAATATGTTGCTGGACCAGTTAGATTGAGAAAGCTGAATATGTTGCTGGACCAGTTAGATTGAGAAAGCTGAATATGGTGCTGGCCAAGTTAGATTGAGAAAGCTGAATATGTTGCTGGACCAGTTAGATTGAGAAAGCTGAATATGTTGCTGGCCAAGTTAGATTGCAAAATTAGGAAAGCTGAATATGTTGCTGGACCAGTTAGATTGAGAAAGCTGAATACATTGCTGGCCCAGTTAGATTGCTGAATACGTTGCTGGTCCAGTTAGATTGCTGAATATGTTGCTGGTCCAGTTAGATTGAGAAAGCTGAATATGTTGCTGGTCCAGTTAGATTGAGAAAGCTGAATATATTGCTGGCCCAGTTAGAATGCAAAATTAGAAAGCTGAATATGTTGCTGGCCCAGTTAGATTGCAAAATTAGGAAAGCTGAATATATTGCTGGACCAGTTAGATTGAGAAAGCTGAATATGTTGCTGGCCAAGTTAGATTGAGAAAGCTGAATATGTTGCTGGCCTGGTTAGATTGAGAAAGCTGAATATGTTGCTGGCCAAGTTAGATTGCAAAAGTAGGAAAGATGAATATGTTGCTGGACCAGTTAGATTGAGAAAGCTGAATATGTTGCTGGACCAGTTAGATTGAGAAAGCTGAATATGTTGCTGGCCAAGTTAGATTGAGAAAGCTGAATATGTTGCTGGACCAGTTAGATTGAGAAAGCTGAATATGTTGCTGGCCAAGTTAGATTGCAAAATTAGGAAAGCTTCCCATAATAATACCTGCTCTGTGGGTAAGGGCTTACACACGCGATTCGTAATCCCACATACCGCGTTTTAATCACAGCTTTTGGGCGATTTGGAAGCAGACCATCTTACGTTGGTTTTCATTCAATTGGATAGGTGCCGGTAGATCAGAAAACAATGGCAAACGTTTTATTTTTGCATATCATTTACAGGAC
The DNA here is from genome assembly GCA_014155875.1 of Cepaea nemoralis. Taxonomy (NCBI): domain Eukaryota; kingdom Metazoa; phylum Mollusca; class Gastropoda; order Stylommatophora; family Helicidae; genus Cepaea; species Cepaea nemoralis. The sequence goes on along the minus strand of JACEFZ010001977.1, from coordinate 349,925 downwards.
ATTGCTGTCAACATCAGCATCTTTCAGCTGATTGTTTATTTCTTGGCAAGATTACGCTCAGTAGTTTGCCATTGCTTTCTGAGCGGCCGGCTCACATACCCCGTAAGTTACCGATGCGATTCGAACCACTGCTGATTCGCACCGTCGTCACGTTACTTACGAGAGTATACGAGATTACGGCGAAAAGTCACTAACCTCTAGGCCAGGAAGCCGGCAAACTTCTAAACGTAAATTTGCCAAGAAATCACAAAAAAAAAAAAAAATTGTGAGGTTGACTGCGAAGTCCTGTAAATATGCAACTAACTTTAACTAACCCACAAGAATAATATATTCATAACAAGTGTGATGTTTAGCATGCATACAATTGTATCCTCGCTGGTGTTACCGTTTATGTGCACTTTGCTGAGATTCTCATTGTGTGATCTATGAGAGGAGACAGAAGCATTTATGGAGATATCTGTTTATAATGAAAGTGTTCCCGATTGAAAACCAACCAGTTTTTACTCGCTGAAGCACGGTAACAATTGATCTCACTGTCTCTCTAGTACACGCTGTACCCTAAAGGTTAGGACTTCCTAATACACAGTCTATGAAATTGTGGCACAATTAAATGCACTTGTTTATTTGTAGAAGCTTTTAGGAATGACTACACTTCAATCAATCAACCAATCAATCAGTCAATCAATCAGTGAATCGTGTGACGTCTCTACAGTGACAATTGGTTGTAATCGATATCCAATACTCTATGCTTCTTGCTCTGGCCATAGACTCTCACAGAATCCCAAACAGTCCCTATGCGCTGTGCTGTATCTGACAGAATCTCAGACAGTCCCTGTGTGCTGTGCTGTATCTGACAGAATCCCAGCCAGTCCCTATGTGCTGTGCTGTATCTGACAGAATCTCAGACAGTCCCTATGTGCTGTGCTGTATCTGACAGAATCCCAGACAGTCCCTATGTGCTGTGCTGTATCTGACAGAATCCCAGACAGTCCCTATGTGCTGTGCTGTATCTGACAGAATCCCAGACAGTCCCTGTGTGCTGTGCTGTATCTGACAGAATCCTAGACAGCCCCTAAGTGCTGTGCTGTATCTGACAAAATCTCAGACAGTCCACGTGTGCTGTGCTGTATCTGACAAAATCCCAGACAGCCCCTATGTGCTGTGCTGTATCTGACAAAATCCCAGACAGTCCCTATGTGCTGTGCTGTATCTGACAGAATCCCAGACAGTCATTGTGTGCTGTGCTGTATCTTACAGAATCCAAGACTGTCATTGTGTGCTGTGCTGTATCTGACAGAATCCAAGACTGTCATTGTGTGCTGTGCTGTATCTGACAGAATCCAAGACTGTCATTGTGTGCTGTGCTGTATCTGACAAAATTCCTGGCAGTCTCTATGTGCTGTGCTGTATCTGACAGAATCCCTGGCAGTCCCTATGTGCTGTGCTGTATCTGACAAAATCCCTGGCAGCCCCTATGTGCTGTGCTGTATCTGACAGAATCCCTGGCAGTCCCTATGTGCTGTGCTGTATCTGACAGAATCCCTGGCAGTCCCTATGTGCTGTGCTGTATCTGACAAAATCCCTGGCAGTCCGTGTGTGCTGTTCTGTTGTATCTGACAGAACCCCAGACAGTCCATGTGTGCTATGCTGTGCTGTATCTGACAGAATCCCAGACAGTCCATGTGTGCTATGCTGTGCTGTATCTGACAGAATCCTAGACAGTCCACGTGTGCTGTGCTGAATCATGATCTGGTGACAATCTAATAGATCTCTCCGTAGATGTGAAGTTCCCGTGCCGTTGTTGCATCCCACTAGTTTTTGGGCCTGAAGTAGGGGAGGACAGCTCATCAAAACATTCCTCTTTCTTTGGTTCAGGTTAGGAAAGCCTCATTTCAGGGCTCAGGCGATATGAACGCCAGAGTATGGAGCTTAAGTGGGAAACAGTCTTTTAAAAGATTCAACAACAATAACAACAGCAACAACAACAACAACAAAAACAAGAACACTCGGTGACAAACTACTGTTCGTATATCTTATAATGTTATCTGCTAACGGGTATTGCTTTGTCTGTCATGATCCCTGTGGCCGCGACATTTTTCATGTTGTTTGTAAGGTCTTTTATTGTTATAACAATATTTGTCGTAACTCTATGTCTGCAGTTCTTAAATTTTAATTTACAAAAACAAAAAAATAATAATCATTGCTGACATATGAGCCGTAGGGCGATAGATTAGTTTAGCCGCTAAATGGATTGATTACTATCGATCTATGTGGCCGGTAAAAGCCCGTTTAATAGATGGCAGACTTCGCTCCCAGTTAGTGAAGCAACGGCTACAAGTGGAAAGTCGCTAATACGACTGATGATTGAGGTGACCTGTTGTGAGTGAAGGCCATATGATTTCAATTGAGCTATCTAAGTACTTGTGTGTTTCTATAATGCAACTGCAAAAGTTCCTGGCCTACTCCCAATTGATAAATAACTAGTTAGAAGGGAGAAATAGCTTTGATGATTTTGTTAATCGTTATGGTAATGGATTGTATTTGTCTGAAAAGAGACACACACGATCAACTCTTCTAATATTTTAGCACAATTTGAGAGGATAACAGTGTCATCTGCATATCTAAGTTCTAGAATGGATTTCCATTCAATTACAAGTGGGTTAATATCGTCTCTGATCTCGTAATATTTGTCGTTTGTAATTAATTTTCTGCATAAGCGATGACAATGCATAGGGAATACAAATGGATTAATGTCTTACTCTCTTTTCAACATAAACCTATGGTGATGTTTCAGTGGTTACTCTGGCAGCTTCTTGTTGTTAATGATATCTTTGAATTAAGTGCGGAAAATGTACTGGAAACTCCATAACATCCGAGTTGTTTCACGATTTCTGATGTCGGGCACAGTAGCATGAGTTGCACAGCGTTACCTGGGTGTACAGAGTGAGCGAACAAAAGAATGAACGAACGAAATAAACGTACTTAAATTTCTTCAAAGTGAAATATTAGAAATATGGCACTGAAACCTGGAGTACAACGAAAGGAGACGAAGCCTTGTTACAAACCTTTGAGAACAAAGTTTTAAGACGCATCTTTGGACCCATTAGGGATACACAAAGTGGAGAGTGGGAAAGAAGAAGTAACAAGAAGTAACAAAGACATTTATGATCTGTTTAAGTCACCGCTAATCACTGGTATCATGAAGGCTAATAGACTACAATGACTGGGGCATATAGAAAGAATGGAAGATAATAGGGAAACAAAACTCGCTTACACTCAGGAAATAAATGATCGTAGACCCCGAGGTAGACCAAGAAGACGGTGGAGAGATAATATATATACAGATCTACAAGATATACAGATCAACGACTGGCAAGAGAAGGTCAACCAGAAAGACAAATGGAGACGGATTGTATCTGCAGCAAAGAACCTCAATGGCTCGGAACGCTGAAGAAGAAGAAGAAGAAATATTAGACACATGGATCCATCTAACATTCTTCCCATTTAATCTTTCTCCTTTTATACATTTCTTGATTCACCCATCTCTTATTACTTTAATATTGGAAGGCAATAATAACATATGCGTTATAAACGCTTGGGAAATAGATGGGGACTGGTGATGTCTTTGATTCGCCGTGGGAGATTGTTCAACAGTTGAGTTGCGGAGTACGCTAAACATGTTATATATGTGTTATAGGCTTGGGAATATGTAATATATTTAGACTTGTTCTAAGACGCGTTATTGTTGAGTCTCCGTGGCGAAGTGGTCAAGCCGCCTGCCTCGCGCTCTGAAGGTTGTGGGTTCGATTCTGGGCTACGTATTTCAGTTCATGAGTGAATTTTTCTCAAAGACGCCTGGTGGTCGTCGCTGGAACTACGAAGTTCGTGCTAAGTGTGACGCTTTCAGCAGGCCATCCTTCGGAAAGAGACCGTACCATATGGGATAAGACCCGGTGCAATGAATTAGATCCTCTCGACATTTTTTTTTTTATTGTTAAACAACGACCAAAGTTAATTTTAATGCACTTTGTGATGTGGTTGTGTGAATTAAGTTAATTTTAATGAAAAGTCAGCGTTTACGGACTGGTAATAACTTAAGACCTTTATATAGGTTACAACTTTCACTTTCTAGAGTGAGTAAAGTCACGAATTGACTGTGCAGGAGACAGACATCGCGGATTGTGGATGAATAGTTAATATGTGTTTGTTTGTGGGAAGTATATATGTGTTGAGTTTTTGTCAAGGACATATTTTATTCTAGCTAAAGAATCAGACGATTAAAAATTATAGCAGTAATGCTGAAACGCGACATGCTTCTTTCCTCTTTCCCACCCCTTTTCCCTCCAACTGATAATAAAATGAGAAGAGTTTATGTTATTTCATGTATATCTTTACAAAAGATATGAGTGTATATTTATCAAGTTCTCAGTTTACAGGTATTCATGTAGAGTTCTCGGTGTGCATGTCTTTATGTACAGATGTGCAGGTATTTATGCAGTTTGAAAAGTGTCTGTACTTAAACACAGTTTACACTATATGTGTTTCTCGTGAGAATTTCTGAAAGCGATACGGCAAATAGCGATACGGCAAATAGAAACAATCTAAAATGTTAATTTTGAGGTAACATGATTCCTCCTAGTTTAATTTTACTTGAGAGACAGAATGCCTCACAAAGCACTGGAGTGGCAATGTTGCATTTCCAGTACAGAACATTGCGATCAATCCCAACCCCAGCCGCTGGGAAATTCCCCACCAGGGGGGAATTTTAGGGTTTCGAAGATGGGGGGGGGGGGGGGGGGGAAGTAAGATAATTTCAAGATCGCGTTAATACAAAAATCGATTACTTGATATTGTTTTTCCCTTCATACTTTACGGTTCTGTACTTCTCGCTCTTCTGAAATTCGTTTTATAACGTAAGTAGACCTGCAAATCACGATGTATGTAGACGTATAGACTTGTTCTAATATGTGTTATTACATTTAGCTTCCATTTTTATGTATACTATGTAGGGGCGGGGGGGGGGATTTATAGGGAGAAAATACAAAGGGGGGGGGGGAATGACATTCTGAACATATGGTGAAGGGGTGCATGGGTCAAAGAAGGTTGAGAACCACTGTACTAGACAAGTTTAAGTCCAGAGCTTGCCACAGCTTTTATGGGAATACAGTGAGTAAATACATGAAAACGAGCAGTAGAATGGATAAGCTTTACTTGAACGCTGTCACGAGTGTTAAAGTATACTTTGATTTCTATAGCCTTGGTCAGCACCCACACAATAAAGGGATAAAGGGATAATTTTAAGGCTACATGAAAAATATACAACAGTTACTTAGCTGAGGTTAATTCGTCACCTGTACACCCGATTACTTGCTTTAGACGTGCAGTGGACTGAAAACGCGATGGACTGGGTATTTGATAAGTACTTAACCAATGATGGCATTTAATGAGAAGTTGTTGGATTTTGACTTCCTAGGATTATATACATAGTTTTTGTGTTTTAAAAATTCGTACTGCAGACCTAGAAGCAACTTACTTTGAGAAAACACACCACTGTTACTCACAAAACGTAGGCTTATAATAGCACATACACAAAGTCGAGAAGATATAGACTGTGTAAAGCCATTGTCGTGTATACAAAATCTAGAAGATATAGCAATTATAAAGCCATTGTCTATAAATAAATTTGAGAAGATATAGAAAGTCTAAAGCCATTGTCATATATACAAAGTCGAGAAGATATAGAAAGTATAAAGTCATTGTCGTATATGCAAATTCGACAAGATACAGGACATTCTAAACCATTGTCGTTGTGATATACTTTATTTTCACAAACGTAACATGCTATAGATATTTCCCGTCGACAATTAAAGCTGTTTGTTTATCAGCCAGCATGAGACATAAGGAGTGAGAGAGTTTCAAAATTTACGAGAAAAGAAAATCCTCAGCCTACGACATCGCTTGTGAGAAATTGCATCTCATTCAGATCATGAAACGTGTCGACATGTTGAAGTCATTCTATAAATAAGGTAAACATCATATTTACTTTAATTTATTTTAAATCTGAGATTAGTGTGAGTCTTTTTCCCCAGAAGAAGAGTTGGCAAGTCGACTGGTTAAACACATGTGGTGAGTTCTTAAGAAGTTAATTATAATATATTTAATTGTAATAGTTTATAGATAAACTATTCATTAAGAATAACCATAGTGAGTTTTATTTTCTCCCAAAGTAAACAACTGATTTAATGTATAAGCATTAGTCCAAGTTGTACATTTATTTCTTAAGCAACTCAATCTACAATGATTTAGAATGATGAGTTCTTAAGAATTTAATCTAGTAGAAACTAAATAATATTATACTCAGTTATTATAGTCATAAGATAAACTGTACATTAGGAGAAATCTACAGTGTTTTATTTTCTCCCAGCTAACCAACTTAGTTAATATATAAACATTAGACACATGTTATACATTTTATTTCTTAAGCATGAAACTCAATCTACAATGAATTAGAGTGGTAACTTAAGATTTAAGGAAACTATTGTAAATGTGTAAACACTGGTAAGCCAAACTAGTGTAATGTGTGTTATTCAGTAGATGATTTTTTATACATAAGCACATGAACAAACCAGTAGTTTCTTATATTTCTTGAACACATGGGAACCAAAAAGAGTTCTATAGGTATCATAATTTGTATGATGTTAAAGCACACAGGTGGAAAGGCAAATATATTTTCATGGTTGTCAAACATGGGGAATAATAATATTTGTGCCACATAATAGTGCGCAATCAACCGCCATACAAGAATGATTATGATTCATAATGCCTGAATGTGAATTTGAGTATATCACATAAATTGTATGTATTTGATGAAAGCATGTGGTGACTCATGGATTTCATGTTGCTAAATCCTTGGTGAATTTCATAAGTATGCCTAATGATCACATAAGAGCATGCTTGTGTCATGTGTGTTTCATTATTGTTAAACATCTGTGAATGTATTCTGTGTAAAGCACCTACATAGGTATAATTGTCATTCCTACAGATATGATGTGTATGATGAGTGCTTGTGCAAGAAGATATTTCATTGTGATATCAATGATGGTAAACATTTAAGTTATCATTGGGAAATCACATAAGTATAATTACCCACCTTACATGCCAGTATGAAGGATGTGTGATGAATGATTCCTATATGATCACCCATACCATATGAATGTGTCTATAGACTGAGTGAAATGATCATCCATACACATGAATGATGTCTGAGATGAGTGAATTGACCCCACATGCACAGATGGATATTGTGACTGATGCATGAGGAGTGTGAGTGAGTGAAGTTACATGCTGAGAGAGAGGGAGTATAGGCCAACAGTCAATCTCAGGATAGCCGGCAACTTTGATGTGTAATGCCATGACTATCACCAGAGAACTGGTTCGGCATAACCCATAAACTGAATAATAATTTAGTACACTCCGATGCATGACAACACACTGTATTAAATATCACTTATCATACAATCATCTGGTTTTGTGCGCTAAGCACGACACAACCAATATCAAACATTACGCATACTACCATCATCTGGGTTTGTATTTAAGCAAAATCCCTCTCATTCATGTCACTCCTGTTAACACATATGGTCCAGTGTAATGATAATAATATACTACAAGGATGATGTAATGATTATGATAATAATGATAATGATTGTAATGACAATGATATAATGAGCATAATAATAATGATAATGATTGTAATTACAATGATATAAGGAAACCATGATGATGTTGATGATGATGATAATAAATATTACATCCATGAGAATGGAAGAAAACTTCTCACTTGAAGCATTTAATGAAGAATACACCTGAATGCTATACAAGAATTGATTCCATGATGTACTTATATTATTTATAAGCAACTACTCATTACAATGGGACATTATTTAAATACCCATAATGTATGAGACCCTTTTCCCTGAATAGAAAAACATGTAGACAAAAAAACTAGGTACAGAAGGGAATGGTCAACATAATTGTCAAATTCCAAATCACTCAAGGTATTACTTAAACTATAGACCTGAAGGACAGGCATAAGTGAAGATGAAACTACACATCTGCTATCCACCTGATAGTGGAAGATTGGAGTGAGAGCTAACAACTATGTTGGTGATAACTAATTGAGAACACCAAGACTATATTTCTTCTATGTTATTTTCTCTAAGAACAAGATTCATTTTATTGTTTTCACTTGTTGTGTTCTTAGGCTTTTACATTTCATTTCTAATGTCATATTTATGATATCATTAGAATTATGTGATTGATGGAATTTCAGGTAGTGGTCATACTCATGTAAATCCAGACCTGACTTGGTGAAGATTGAATGCAGCACCTGTTGAGTGAGCACATTGTTGAGTGATGCCCTTGATAGAGTAGTGCAGAAACTTATCTACCTGCAAACATTCCATTTGTCTCATAGGAGAGGTAATCTTTATTTAAACATTTACCTGCCAAAATGGGAAAGAAAATCAAGAGCCAACTTATGTTCTACTCAGACCTGGAACACTAAGACTACAGAACATACAGCAATTAATTGATAGCCAGAGGGATTCCCAAAGCTGGAAGTGGAGAACCCTGAGTGTAGACAGTTCTTTTTTTCCCCAGATCATCCAGGCAAGTAAAAGATTAGCAGTACATGCCACTGAAAAAAATATAGCTGTTATTATACACATTATAATTGGCACATCAATTCTGTATAATTACCATTACATGTATATGTCCTTATTTTATGACAGGAAATTGTAATTTTGAATGCAATTTACAAACTCCAAGTTTGTGTTTATTAAATCATTAAAAAAATGAGGTCATGTCATGTATTGATTGTATTTTTACTTGTCATAGTCAAATTGTTTTAAACTACCCTAGATAGAATTAATTAGTTGGTAGAGGAGAGGCAAGGAACCACTTATAGGATATTTTGGGTATAAAAGGGAATACAACTTTTTCAGTTATTTCCTTAAGGTATTCCTTGGTTCTCTAAAACTCTATTTCTGGTCTCAAACAATTGAGTCAGTACAGCTAAATTAATTAAACGGGCAGGATCACATTGGGAAAAAAGGATTTTACACCCTTTATCTCTTTGGGGTTGAGCCATCAATCTCTACGTATCCAACAGTCATGTATACAAAGTCCAGAAGATACACAAATGATAAAAAAATTGTGATAAATACAAATTCGAGCCGATCTAGAAAGTCTATCCCGATACATGAAGCCATTAAACGGACACTCCCCCGCTATTTATACCTCGACACCGCAAGTTAGAAGAGGAAAAGATGAGATTAGATTGTAAGTCTAAAGCCATTGTTGTATACACAGTCCTGAAAATATAGACATTCTAATTCGTTTGTTGTATACAAAGTCGTGAAGATTTGGACATTTTGAAGCTATTGTTGTATAAAAAGTCTAGAAGATACATACATTCTAGAGCCATTGCCATATGTAAAAAGTCGTTAAGATATAGACATTCTAAGGCCATTGTTGTATACAAAGTCGTGAAGTTAATAAATTCTAAAGCCATGTTCATATGTACAAAGTTGTGAAGATAAAGATATTGTCATATGTACAGAGTCGAAAAGATATATACTCATTCTAGGTAACATGTGTCAAACTCAAGGCCCGCGGGCCACATCAGGCCCCACGTACAATCATATCAGACCCGAGAGGTCTCAACCGACATACAAATATATTCGGCCCGAGAGAAAATTTGAGGCAAATATATTTTTGTAATAGCAACGATATAAAGTGCAAATCAAATAGAAATCAAATCAAATCATTCTAGAGCCATTGCCATATGTACAAAGTCGTTAAGATATAGACATTCTAAGGCCATTGTTGTATACAAAGTCGTGAAGTTAATAAATTCTAAAGCCATGTTCATATGTACAAAGTTGTGAAGATACAGATATTCTAAAGATATTGTCATATGTACAGAGTCGTAAAGATATATACTCATTCTAGGTAACATGTGTCAAACTCAAGGCCCGCAGGCCACATCAGGCCCCACGTACAATCATATTAGGCCCGAGAGGTCTCAACCGACATACAAATATATTCGGCCCGAGAGAAAATTGTAGGCAAATATATTTTTGTAATAGCAACGATATAAAGTGCAAATCAAATACCCTAATTAGCAGCCTTGCCGAATGATAGGCTACCTGAGAGCGTTCTCGCTTCGATCAGAATAAGCGAAAATAAAAATTGTGTAGTGAGTGGATGTTCGTAGTTATAGTGATCTAGCAATGTTCAGTTGCTCGTTTTGGCTTGGCGCATAAGAAATGAAAGTAGTGTAGTGAGTGGATGTTCGTAGTTATAGTGATCTAGCAATGTTCAGTCGCTCGTTTAGGCTTGGTGCATAAGAAATGAAAGTAGTGTAGTGCCCGGATATTACATCACATTTTTCCGCTACGGCTAATCTGATATCAATCAAGCGTCTGTCGGTAGAAGCACAATCTTTTTTATCGTCAAAGATAGCCTTTAAAATGACCAAGAGAAAAGTTGATTCTGAAAACAGAGCCTTTCAAAGCCGCTGGGAGGCTGAATATATGCTTACTGATATTGGCGGTAAACCTGTGTGTCTAATTTGTGGCTGTGATCAAAGAATACAATCTGAGACGACACTACGAGACTAAACATCAAGACAAATTAAACAGCCTGAGTGCATGGCAGAAGCTACAGAAGGTAGAAGAATTGAAGAGGCATCTAACATCACAGCAGTTGTTTTTCACCAAAGCAAAATTACAAACTGAAGCTACCGTGAAAGCAAGTTTTATTGTGGCGGAGGATATAGCAAAATCGGGTCGACCATTCACAGAAGGAGAGTTTCTGAAGCGCTGCGTGATGAAAGTGTGTGACGTCTTGTGTTCAGACAAAAATAAGATGTTTGCAAAGGTAAGCCTTAGCAGAAATACTGTTGTTGATCGGGTTTGTGAGATGGCCACTGATATGAAAACACAGCTGACTGAAAAAGGCAAAGACTTTGTTGCATTCTCCCTTGCTGTCGATGAAAGTAATGGCATGACTAACACTGCACAGCTCGCCATCTTCATCCACGCAGTGGACTCCAGTTTGAATGTTACAGAAGAAATATTGGACACAAAATCCATGCATGGGACAATGACAGGAAAAGACATATTTGACAACGTATGTCAAAGTTTAACCAACATGAACCTGTCTTGGGACAAACACGTTGGACTGACAACAGATGGAGCACCGGTGATGTATGGCGAAAATAGTGGACTGGTTGGGAGGATGCGGTTAAAGATGCAGGAGCACTGTACTGGTGAATTGATAGCATATCACTGCATCATACACCAAGGATCGCTGTGAGGTAAAGCCCTCAACATGGACGATGTAATGAGCGCTGTAACACAAACGGTCAATTTTATCAGTCAAAGGTTTAAATCACCGCCAATTTAAGTCTGTTTTGCAGGAAATTGAGTCGGCGATCGGCGACATGCCTTATCATACAGAGGTTCAGTGGCTAAGTCGGGGAAAAGTTCTCAGTAGATTTTTCCAGCGGATCGAGGAAATCTATCAATTCATGGACAGTAAAGGAAAAGATTTTAGTTTTTCGGGATAAAAAGTGGAAATGTGAGTTGGCGTTTCTGTCTGATATAACCACTCATCTCAACGACTTGAACCTGCAGCCCAGGGATGGGATCACTTTATCACTGATATGCATGATGCAGTGAAGGCATTTCAAGTGAAGCTGCGCTTATGGGAGACGCAAATGCACCAATGCAACCTGTCTTACTTTTCTTGTTGCCAAGCAATGCTAAACCAAGTCAACGCTATGGTGTTTCCCAATGCACACTTTTCTGAAAAACTTAGCTTACTTCCCGCCGAGTTCGCACGGCGCTTTAGTGGCTTTGAAGCACAGAAAAGTAATTTCGAGCTGTTTCGTAATCCATTTGCAATAGATTTGGAAATTACACCTGTAAATTTGCAGATGTGGTTAATAGAGCTGCAGTGTAATAGGACACTAAAGGCAAAGTACGACACTGGAGTCGTCTCACTGATGAACACTTGCAGTCCATCATGAGAATCTCAATAACACAGAACATAACTCCCAACATAAACGAACTTGTTGTCAAGAAAAGATGCCAAACATCGTACTCCGACAAATTGACATAAGAGTGAAAATGTGTATACCTATGAATGTCCCTTTCCGACTCCTAAGGCGCATTGTGCATGTGGAGCTAGACCCATATTCGTATAGACCAAACGGCGCCCAGTGACAATGTGCTCGGTATCACGCCGACTGCCTTTACTTTCCAGGATATTTCCTAATACCAATTTTAGGCTGGTCGACTAGGGAACCAGGTTAATTAACGCAATTCGAAATTGACCCGATGCGGATCTAACGCAAGCCGCCGGTAGGGCAGCCGAGCGTCTTACCAATCAGCTATATCAGAATGTATGTGTACGTATCCGTATATGGGAGGTGGAGGTCAGCATGACCGAATGAAAAAGAGCGCTCGCAATTAAACTTCCCGTGTGGTGATTCCGAGCTAGCATTCAACCCCAACATCGGTTAGTTGAACTAAAATGTTGACCTTTCGTCCTTGACTTCGGAACGTAATTACAAGTGCCTCAGAAGTCGAAGTAGATTCTCCTGATGGCGAGGGACACTGGTGATAAGGAAAGCTACGCCACAAGCAAAAGTCATTCTGGTGCACTAAAAAGTGGTAGCACATGTATGGATTACATCATTTGAGTTCCAAGCGAGTGAACAAAAAAAAAAAATGGGAGGTATTCCGGATGGGATTTATGAGACAAAGGGGAGGTAACCCGAAAGGGCCTAGAACCGGCGCAGTATCACTATGATTATCTATAATGAAAAGAAACACTTTGGTTTCTCCGTTCAAACTCATCGACATAACCACAAAGAAATATAAATGTAAACAAAATGGAAACATTTTGTAACGGACGTGAGCAGGAGAGGAAGGAAATCACACGCTGATTGCACATGCAGATGTATGGCCGTTGGTTCTAAAATTACACGAACCACTCACCATGATCCATTTTTACGCATGCTGTGTTCAGAAATGGTAATCATGATGGTAACACTAATTGCTATAATCAGGATACCAGACAAGCACATGGCAAATGAAGTCCTGGACGTTGGCGCATTTATAACTATAGCCAGCGACAGGGGGGCACTTAACTAAATATAATTGATTAAAAACTGTAGGGTTTGGTCTGTGTACAGCACACACGTTTACACTAACAGAAAGCCGATGTAGATGGGTATTATTATTATTATTATTATTATTATTATTATTATTATTATTATTATTATTATTATTATTAACATGTAAGTATTCCATAGAAAAAGTAAATATGTAGTTTCTATTTTAAGAAAACATGTTAGAGAGAGAGAGAGAGAGAGAGAGAGAGAGAGAGAGAGAGAGAGAGAGAGAGAGAGAGAGAGAGAGAGAGAGAGAGAGAGAGAGAGTACAGAGCAAAGAAAGAGAGAGAGAGACACACACACACGTTTGCACAAAGTGAGTGAGACACTCAGAGATTTACATACACATACAGGCACACATATAGAGAGAAACGTGTACACACATTTACACATACAGAGAGAGAGAGACATAGAGAGAGAGAGAGAGAGAGAGAGAGAGAGAGAGATGTAAACACACACATAAACTGAAAAGGAGAGAGAGTATACAGGGGAAAGAAAGAAAGATAAATGTACACACACATGCACACACACGGAGAGAGTAAGAGAGATTTACATACCCATACATGCACATATAGAGAGAAAAGTGTACATACATTTACGCATACACACGAAAAGAGACGTATGTAAACACACACATATAAACAGAGAGATATATACACACATAATGAGAGAGAAAGAAAGATGAACATACATATACGCGCTGACTTAGAGAGATAATTAGGACACGAACATTTACACATAGAAAGAAAGAGGAAATGCACATACATACACACACACACATAGAGAGAGAGAGAGAGAGAGAGAGAGAGAGAGAGAGATGAACACACACATACAGAGAGAGAGAAAGATGTACATACATACAAAGAGAGAAAAATAGATATACAGTCATTCACACACACACACATACACACACATAGAGTGAGAGAGAGAGAGAGAGAGAGAGAGAGAGAGAGAGAGAGAGAGAGAGAGAGATGTACACATGCATACATGCCCATACATAGAGGGAGAGTTGTACACACATATACACACAAACAAATAAAGCGATATAGATGATAAAGACAGACGGAGAGAAAGGACGAAAGAAAGGATAGTTATCATTAAGATATAGTCAAGACAGAAACATAAAGGTATCCTGATGCGGAAACCAATAAAGTGATATCAGTAGGAAACATTGCTCCGGAAAGACACAGTTCCCTGTAATTGTCGAAATGATCAGACGAAGACCGGAAGGAAAAAACAGCTCCACCTAAAAACTTGCCATGCGTCTCTCGCGGCAGATTACCAACGATTGTTTGTATAAATAGTAACTCCAATACGAGGGTAGAGCGTGATCGTTTCTCACACATTTGAAAAAAAAAAAAGGATTTAACCTCCATGTTTGAAGCCAATGTTAATATGTGATCTAAGCCTACTGTATTTCATATGTATTTTAAGTTTGCTTCCCGCCTGCCTATTAAATTTCCAGTATATTAATGATTAGTGGGTGCGTGGAGTATGGTTAACAAGTAAGCAAGTAAAAGTAGAGTAAGTGGCACCTTGCAGTCTTTACAGACCAAAGGATGTGGATTGGAAAAGAGCTAGAATTCCATCGCACAATGCCTGGGCATGGATTCAGAGATCATGTGTTGCCCATGCAGCATGATCCCTCTCTCGGCCTTACCTTTTTTCTTCAGAGGAAAGGATAACCAGTACGTCTGGAGCAAGGTAGGCTGCAGATGCTGGCGGCTCAGCATCAAACCACCAAAGAAAGCCCTCATATCTGGGAGATTTGACTTAGAGGCGTTCAGCCATATCCCTCAGCTGAGTGCCTCAAATCAAGTGTCTGGATCTATATGAATTAGCACTAGAATGCCACAGTTATCCTAGTAGGATCGTGTCTTCTAAGAAACCTAGACTGATTTAATGAGCCATTCGCGGTTTCACTTAGTAAACTTAGACATGCATGGCTTAATCTTTGAGACAAGCATATGACTACTGGCAGGATCAACCATATATCTATAGCACAGACGGACTATTCCAAGAAAATGAGGGACCCAAAAAATATTGTCCGAGTGAGCAATAGATATCTGGACTTATAAAGGGCCCCATATGTCAAATAGCTTAGGGCCTTATCAAGTCTAAATCCGGCCCTGCACGCAGGCCAAGAGTAGCAATCGCTCAGCGCACTCCCTCGGTACCCGGTGATACATGCAAAACATCTGGACGCCAACCGACGAGCTTTCATACCTTACGGTGAAATGGTATGAGGGCAATTGGACAAGGGTTCGGTATCAGCTGTCTTCATTCGTTACTGGAGGGAAAGACTGGTCTTCTATTCTTCTGTGTGGTCGGACTACAAAAATGGGATGGTCTTAACACTTCATATAACCCCAGCTACAAGAATGGGACGTCTTAACACTTCACATATCCCCAGCTACAAGAATGGGACGTCTTAACACTTCACATATCCCCAGCTACAAGAATGGGACGTCTTAACACTTCACATATCTCCAGATATAAAAATGGAACGGTCTTAACACTTCAATATCCCCAGCTACAAGAATGGGACGGTCTTAAACTTCATATATCCCCAGTTACACGAATGGGACGGTCTTAACACTTCACATATCCCCAGCTACAAGAATGGGATGATCGCCTTTAATAGGGAGTCTCCGCGGCGAAGTGATTACGCCACCTGCTTCGTGGTCCGAAGATTGTGGGTTCGAATCCTGGCCATGTCATTCGGTTTGCGAGAGTAGTTTTCTAGGAGACCCATAGGAGTCGTCGCTGGAGCAACAGAGTTCGTGCTTTGTACCACCCTTTCGGCAGGACGCCCCGTGAAATGATACCGAGCCGTATGAGATGAAACCCGGTGCTATGAAGTCGATCCTCTTGCCTTTAACCCATTTTTAACCTCTTAAAATGTGCTAAGCATTTGCTGTTTGGATGGAGCCAACCTTTCCTCTTAGTTGTTCATACTTTAATGATTATTAGCCGGAGCTATCACAGCCCATGGTTTTATGCATTGCTTTTTGCCGCGGTGACAGCATCGCTCGCATGCTTGTATAGTTTTCCGGTTCACATGTCTCGGGGCTCGACCCAGCTTTTAAAAACATCATCATCAAGTGCCCTGCAGGCTGCGTGGGCGTTCATGGCTCTCCACAGATCTCGGTCTTTGGTGCTCTGGATCAACTCTGCTGATGATATTCCTCCATGCCACAGTCTCAATCCGTCCCGCATCAATTCTCTTGGTCTGCCTCTGTCTCTCTTCCCCTCGATCTTTCCAGTTGTCACGATGTTTTCCAATGCCTCTCTTCTCATCGCATTACCAAAGAAAGCTGTTTGTCTCTTTCTTATTGTTGTATATAGTGTTCTAGTTTCGTTAGCCAGTTTAAAAACATAAAAAAAAAACCCCTGTCATTTACTGCCAATATAGTACCTTCCGGTGTATGGCAAGAGGGTCTTAAGCCTGAGGAATTAAGGCCGCCTGGCTAGTGCAGTCGACGCGAACTGTGCAGGTTAGGGTTTTCATTTTGCCCCCGACAGAAAAAAATCCACACCTTACCGAGGATTCAAGCCCGGGTCTCCCGAAGGAGAATAGGGCATTCTAGCCGCTCGGCCAGCCGCTCCCTTTAAAAATACAGACACTTTCAACAATTTTGTCCGAGAGGAAAGAACGAATGAAATGGAGCTAGTTATCCTATTTCGATATATCGGAACCTAGTATATTTGAAGGCTTAACACCTTAAACCCCTGGAGCAGTATTTGCCATGGAATTATCTTAACCTTACCTTCAGGAACGGGAACTATGGTTGCCAGTCTCCATGTGTTTTACGGGAAAATGATAGTTTAATGGTTTATATACTCGCTTTTCAACACTATGCAGTGGGCGTTGATCCTCAAAAGAAAGAAAATTCGACTTTCTTTTCCATCCATCCTTCGGGCTGGTAACGTGTTTGGTTGGCAAATCTTCTGGAAGACAGTTTTAACTCTTTTGCCGATGTATTAACCCTCAGATCGATTAAATTATGAAATGAGTTTGCATCTATTGGAGTGAGACTGGTGTAGAGATTTCCCCACAGACCCGGTTCCGAAGCACCAAATCGGAGTGAGGCTGGTGTAGAGATTTCCCTCCAGACCCAGTTCCGAAGCACCATATCGGAGTGAGACTGGTGTAGAGATTTCCCTCCAGACTCGGTACCGAAACACTATGTCGGAGTGAGACTGGTGTAGAGATTTCCCTCCAGACCCGGTTCCGAAGCACCATATCAGAATGAGACCGGTGTAGAGATTTCCCTCGAGACCCAGTTCCGAAACTTCATATCGGAGTGAGACTGGCGTAGAGATTTCTCTCCAGACCCGGTTCCGAAGCACCATATCGGAGTGAGGCTGGTGTAGAGATTTCCCTCCAGACTCCGTACCGAAGCACCATATCGGAGTGAGACTGGTGTAGAGATTTCCCTCCAGACCCGGTTCCGAAGCACCATATCGGAGTGAGGCTGGCGTAGAGATTTCCCTCCAGACCCGGTACCGAAGTACCATATCGGAGTGAGGCTGGCGTAGAGATTTCCCTCCAGACCCAGTACCGAAGTACCGTATCGGAGTGAGACTGGTGTAGAGATTTCCCTCCAGACCCGGTACCGAAGCACCATCTTGACGGAGACTGTTGAAGAGCTCGCCTTCCTCTCTCCACTCTCAAAAACCAGTAAGGTGTTCGAGACAGGTTCAAGAACTTCGTACTTGTTGCGATGCATTTCATATTTAATCAGGTCATGATTCAACACAGCACACACGTATTGGGTGGGATTAGGCCTAGGATGGTAATGTTACCTCCATGCTTCTTTGGTATTTCGTTATCAGCAAACTATAGCCCAGTCTCCACAAGAAGGATGGCTATCTTTTCCGACCTCAGTATCTCTCTAGGATCGACCCAGACTTATAAACTGGGTACTTGAGTTCTTGTAATGACGACCAGCTAGTATTATTCCTGTTGCCATAGATGTGTCTGTTGTTCACCGAAAACATCGGTCAAACACCTGATCTGCAGTATGTTTCGGCGTATGATTGGGGTTAACTTTAAAACACACATAATTCCAAGTATTGAGAAACGTCTGAGAGCAACAAAAATGTGGTTTCTGCGGGGAAAAACAATACAACAACAACAACAAACAAACAAACAAACAAACAAACATAAAGACAGGAGATCAAACAAGGCAGTTATGTTGTTCTCGTAAATATATGAAAATATCAAGCTGATTGGAGAAACTAAATGTATAATTTCAAGTTGTTTGGGAATGTTATATGGAGAAATTAACTTCAAAAGTTAGGGAAAGCTGGAAACATTCAATATTAAAAGAAAAATAATTCTTACATTTGTAAAGGACCATATTCATTGCACACGGACATCTCGATAAGTGTTCTAGCTCCGCCCATAGATAACATTCGGTGGACATGGGAATCCCCATAAGTTCTCTAGTATCCTCCCATAGATCATATTCAGTGGGCACGGAAATCTACATAGGTGCTCTAGTATGCTCCCAAAGATCATATTCGGTGGACACGGACATCCCTATAAGTGCTCTAGTATGCTCCCATAGATCGCGTTTGGTGGACACGGAAATCCCAATAAATGCTCTAGTATCCTCCCATAGATCACATTTGGTGGGCACGGAAATCTCCATAAGTATTCTACTTTCCTCCCATAGGATCACATTCGGTAGACACGGAAATCTCTACGAGTGCTGTAGTATGCGCCTATAGATCACATTCGGTGGACACTGAAATCTACATAAGTGCTCTAGTCCCAAAGATCACATTCGATGGACACGGAAAACCCCATAAGTGCTCTAGTATCCTCCCATAGATCATATTCGGTGGGCACGGAAATCTACATAGGTGCTCTAGTATGCTCCCATAGATCACATTCGGTGGACACGGACATCCCTATAAGTGCTCTAGTATGCTCCCATAGATCACGTTCTGTGGACACGGACATCCCAATAAGTGCTCTAGTATCCTCCCATAGATCACGTTCGGTGGACACGGAAATCTCCATAAGTATTCTAGTTTCCTCCCATAGGATCACATTCGGTAGACACGGAAATCTCTACGAGTGCTGTAGTATGCGCCCATAGATCACATTAGGTGGACACTGAAATCTACATAAGTGCTCTAGTCCCAAAGATCACATTCGATGGACACGGAAAACCCCATAAGTGCTCTAGTATCCTCCCATAGATCACATTGATGGACACGGAAAACCCCATAAGTGCTCTAGTATCCTCCCAAAGATCACATTCGATGGACACGGAAAACCCCATAAGTGCTCTAGCATCCTCCCATAGATCACATTGGTGGACACGGAAAACCCCATAAGTGCTCTAGTATCCTCCCATAGATCAAACAATGAGAATCTCAGCACAGTGCAGGAGTTCCTTAGTACCGTAAGGATCACAATGTTTGTATATCAGAATGAAACATGATATACATTTATTTTTGTTAGTAGCCTTTTTAACTTTGAAATTTATCTGGTCAGCGTTCTGTTCTAATTGCTCTTTTCGATTTTCAATTGTCGAGGGATTTCTTACGTACTTATAGCAGAAGGCTAGATATCCTATTCACTACTCCAAACTAAGGATGTATACTATACCAACCATATCTTATTGTGTAAATGTTCACAGTCCACACCGTGAAAAAAGGTGTGTAAGAGTCAGAGGCAGACATTGTAACCTCCAAGCCACCCCGCCCATAAACTAGGTGGGAAAAGAACAAGGGGAAGACACACTAATAAATGCCCAGTTGGCTAAACTAGGCGGGGAAAAGCGAGAGTAAAATAAATAAATAAATACCTAGTTGGCTTTACTAAATGGCATTAAACAGAACAAGGACACAATCATGATCCAAGGCAATGGCAATCGTGTAAGATGGCAAACAATGACCGACTATGCTTATCGTATGGCATATGAAAAAGATGACCATCCATCTAATGATGATGATAATGATAAGGATGAATCACAAGGTATTTGAAGCAGGTATGAAAAGACTAGTAAAGGAATATGCGAGCACACATGGTATAACATGCGAAACATACATACAGCACAAACGCAAACAGTGGAGATGTTAAAAATAGCAGCTATGTAGAGGCTCGGAAACACAAACCCTCACAAAATACACGTGAGAAACACCTTGACTTTATAAACCAAACAATTCAAATAAGCTGTTGACGTACGTTCAAGGAGGGTGGTAGGAATGATAAAGAAAAAGAAAAACATGCCAGCATGGTAAAGCGCTGAACACCAACTAACCGATATTAAATCACACAGAGATGCTGACACCAGGATGGTACAATTTTAGTATAGAGGTAAACATGTGGTTGACTAACTTCTTGATTTGTTGGTTATTTGGTTGGGTGGTTGTTTGTTTGGCTGTTTGGTTGGTTGTCTGTTTGGATGGTTGTTTGCTTGGTTTTTTGGTGGGTTGGTTGGTTGGTTAGTTGTTTGGTTGGCTGGTTTTTCTGGTTGTTTGATTGGTGGTTTGGTTGGTTGTTTGGTTAGATGTTTGGCTGGTTGCTTGGTTAGTTTTTTGGCTGGTTGTTTGGTTGGTTGTTTGGTTAGTTGTTTGGTTGGCTGATTTTTCTGGTGGTTTGATTGGTGGTTTGCTTGGTTGTTTGGTTAGATATTTGGCTGGTTGTTTGGTTAGTTCTTTGGCTGGTTGTTTGGTTGGTTGGTTCGCTAGTTGGTTGGTTGGCTGGTTTTTTGGTTAAGTTGTTTGGTTAGATGTTTGGTTGGATTTTGGTTGGTTAGTTGGCTGATCTTTTTGGTTGGTTGTTTGGCTTGTTGCTTGGTTGGTTGTTTGGTTATTTGGATGTTTGGTTGGTTGTTTGAGTGGTTGGTTGGCTGGTTGTTAGATTGGTTGTTTGGCTGGTTGTTTGGTTAGTGTTTTGGTTGGTTGTTTGTTTGGTTAGTTGTTTGGCTGGTTGTTCGCTTGGTTGTTTGGTTAGGTGTTTGGCTAGTTGCTTTTTGGTTGTTTTGGTTGGTTGTTAGATTGATAGTTTGGTTGGTTGGTTATTTCATTGGTAGCTTGGTTGTTTGTTTGGTTTGTTGGTTGTTTCATTGGTTGTTTGGTTGGTTGTTTGAGTGGTTGATTGACTGGCTGGTTGTTTGCTTGGTTGATTGATTGGTTGCTTGGTTGGTTCTTTGGTTGGTTATTTGCTTGGTTGCTTGGTCGTTTCTTTGGTTGATTGTTTGCTTGGTTGATTAGTTAGTGGTTTGGTTGGTTGTTAGATTGGTTGCATAGTTCGTTGACTGGTTTGTTGGTTAGTTGGTTGTTTGGTTGGTTGTTTGACTGGTTGCTTGGTTGGTTGACTGGTTGGTTGTTTAGTTGGTTGTTTCGTTGGTTGTTTATGTTGCAATTTGTCTGGTTGGTTGTTAGGTTGGTTGATTAGTTGGTTGACTAGTTGACTGGCTGGTTAGTAGGTTGTTTGGTTGTTTGTTTGGTTGGTTGATTGGCTTGTCCGTTGCTTTGTTGTTTGGTTGGTTGCTAGGTTGATTGTAAATACTTTGGAATACTGGGTTTAACTCTTACGTTTGATGCATTGGTCATCGAGACGTCTAAACTCTGAACATAGCTAAATTCTATCGGAGTGAGTTTGTTCTAGAGACTGTTCTCTCGACACGGTATCAAGATACATTCTAAACAGTGACTTGACTGTGTTAAAGAGCTCTCCTTCCCCCTTCAAGTCCAGAAGCCAGCTTGGTGTGTGATACTAGTACTGGACATTCCTTTGTGCAGAGAGGAGCCATACTAGAATATAACCAGGCTATTATTCAACAAAACACAAACGCACTGGCTGGGGTTAGGCATAGGTCGGCAATATTTCCTCTACAGGTTTTAGGTATTTAATTGCCAGAAGACTTGAACTCACTACTGAGGGAAGATAAATATAAAAGGGACGGTCGCTGAAGAAAATCAAAATTAGAACGACAATGTTCTTTAGTCACATCAAAAGACAATAACATCATACTGAAAACTATAATTGATGGAAAAAATGGAGGTAAAAGAGTTGGAGGACACCAATGATAACAATAGACATACCAAGATGCAGCTAATATGCATGTACAATGAAAGCTCTGAAATGTTCTCCACTTTCATTGACCTTACCAAGGCTTTTGATACAGTCAGCAGAGAAGGACTGTGGAAGATTATGGAGAAATATGGCTGTCCACAAATGTGTGTCCAAATAGTGCGGCTATTTCATGATGGTATGCAGGCATGAATACAGGAAAATGGTGAACTGTCTGAGCCCTTTCCTGTCACCACTGAACTCTTTCCTGTCACCAATGGAGTGAAGCAAGGATGTGTCCTAGCACCAACACTGTTCAGCCTCATGTTTTAAGCTATGCTGACGAATGCCTTCTAGAACAATGACATTGGAACTGACATCAACTACCTCATGGATGGAAAGTTGTTCAATCTCAGAAGACTGAAAGCCAAACTAAGACTAACAGTGGCATCGTCAGAGAACTGCTGTTTGCTGATGATTGCGCTCTACATGCCAACTCAGAAACAGGCATGCAACACAATGTTTCAACTTTCTCATATGCCTGAGTCAACTTTGGGCTCAATATCAACTTTGAGAAGACTGTAGTTATGTACCAGCCAGCTCCAGGGAATAATCACACTGTGCCTAATATCAAGTTGAACGGTCATAGACTAAGTTTTATGGACAAGTTAACCTATCTTGGCAGCACTGTGTCACAAGCTGCCACAATTGATGACGAAGTGAATGCAAGAATCTCCAAGGCCAGCGCGGCCTTTGGCAGACTATACAAGAATGTATGGGACAGAAATGGAATAAGCCTGCAAACAAAGCTGAAAGTCTATAAAGCAGTTGTATTATCTACACTGCTATATGCTTGTGAAACATGGACTGTTTATAAGAGACATGCTAGGAAATTAAACCACTTCCACACAGTCTGCCTTAGGAAGCTATTGAAGATTAAATGGCAAGACAAGATCCCTGACACTGAAGTTCTAGAAAGAGCGTCCATGCCCAGTATCCACACTCTACTAATGAAGAATAAGATTCACTGGGCTGGTCACTACACTCGTATGCTAGATCACAGGCTCCCTAAACGAAGTTTGTACGGCGAGCTGCGTTGTGGTAAACGCTCTCAAGGCGGCCAGAGGAAACGCTTTAAAGACACTCTGAAAATCTCATTGAAAGCTTTTGGAATTCATCTTGACATCTGGGAGACTACTGCTAAAGACCGTAATTCGTGGCGTGCATCATTACATAAGGGTGCAATCACTTGTGAAGCAACCAGGACTGCAAGATCTGTGAAGAAAAGGCTGGACAGAAAATCCACTGCAGGAGATCCTCCTCCTATAACGTCAAGCATTCTTTGCCCACATTGTCAAAGAACATTTCGAGCCAAAATAGGCCTTATCAGCCATCTTAGAACTCATGGGTCCATACTTTCAACACCACTGGATGAAATAAATGGTCCTCATCCTTTTAGTGTAGTTTTTCGGACGACACTAGAACCACAGCTAAGTGACTTTTGTGTAGTTCTGTTAATGTAATTGTATCACTGTGTGTGGCTTTTGTGTGGTTTCGAAGGCATTCAAGCACTTCTGTCACTTTCGATTGCGTTTTTGTAAAACGATCAATTCTAATTTCCGCTGTTATTTTCCCCCGTACAGATAACATGTTTTAGCTCCGTTTAACTGTCGATATAGTGACTTGTTATATTGAAGTATTTGTGTTGTATCTGATCCACATTGTGTTCTCAGAATTCGACTGCTGTATATGCTTCCGTTGTTTTCTGTGTTGTTCGGTGGCTGCTGTTAGTTTCACTATTATTGTAGGCGTTTCATTTGCCACTTCCATTGTTATTTTCGCAACGTATATGCACAACTTTCCTGACTGTTCAACCCATTTCATTTTCAACATTTAATATAAGTATGTTTTAGATCACAGCATGCAAGTTGCCTTATATAGATAGAATGGTAACTGACAGGACCAAACCCAGCGTTGACTACTACTAAACAGTTATTACAAGTGTTTGTTTAATAGGACTTCGGTCAGGTGTACTCTTTATGTAGAGACGACAGTTTTACATCTGTATTTCTCCCCCGATGTGTCTCCACCTTGCCGTGGTGGGGGAGCTTGAGTGTCCCGTTGACCCCATGTGCTTGCCGATGGGTGAAAACTACATATCGGACAGCGTATGGGATAGGGACCAGACTAAGAGAGACACAACCTGCTGCTCTGCAGGAGACTGAGGATAGCAGTCAAAAGTTTAAATCAGGCGCATGAAGGCAGTTCTTGTTTCGGACAATACTCTAAGGCTCTCTGTCGAGGGTTTAGGCTGAACGCCTCTAAGCCACAGACCCTCGGATCTGAGAGTCGGGCCGATATCCACCTACCGAAAAATTGGAATCGAGATACTGAGCAAGCTACATGCCCAGTTCTGATACTTGTTTGAAGGCTCTCAGCTGAGGGATATGTTGGATTCCCGGATGAGATAGCCTGGCCGTTTCTCACTGACTGCTGCACGAAGGTAAGGTGCTGAGCCGGCAGCACATGTAGCCTACCTCGTGAGCGAGTACAAAAAGTCAGTAAAATGCCCCAGTCGAAGAAAATGGTTACGAAAACTGTCTGTATCTAACTCATAGAGAGTGTAGATAAATGTGGAGAAACGTCTCAATAACGCGAAATGGAACGCACGGCGAGCGAACCTATTGCGTGGTCCAAAGTCAAAAGCAACAGCTTACCGAGTGGATGTCGCCCGCAGTCTGACCGCCCCTGGAGCTCACTTGAGCGACCAGCGGCAAGCGAGATGCACAATACATGGAAGTGAGGAACTAAAGCAGCCATGAGCAGGACGTGACAACTCCTCGGGTGAGGCCAGTCTCGGAGCAATATGTGCCGGCTCTGCAATTATGGAAGCCTCCTTGGATAGCGAGGGACTGCCCATTGTCTGCCCCTGCCTTCCCTTGAGGGCCGACCGCGATGTCGTTGGTCGTTCTATCTTGACCAGCTGAGATGTGGGCGACATCACAACAGTCTAACGTGCCTCGAAATCAGAGGAAGGTTAACCTCATTAAAAAATGCCCGCTGAAGTCGGAAGTGTCGTCCTACGGGTGGCAAACTAAAAATTGACACTACGCAATTACGTCCGAGTGAAATGTCTCGTCCGAATGTCTCTCGTGCTAGGAACAGCTCTGACTACCTAGTTTCCGAATGCCGCTCTTGTTCGGAACAGCTCTGACTAGGTAGTTTTCCGAATGTCCGCCGTGCCTGGAACAGCTCTGATGGGTACAGGGACAAGCACATGTCCGAAAACTCGCTTAGTGGAAACCAACCGCAGAGCTCACTGGTTTGTGCAGGAACGGCCCAGGGCGAGCGAAATGCCCAATATATTGAAGTGAGGAATTAAAACAGCCATGAGCAGGACGTGACGATTCCCTCGGTAAACCCAGCACCAGAGCGTTATGTGCCGGCTCTGCAATTATGGAAGCCACCCAGGATGGCGGAAAATGCTATGGACTGTCCCTGCCTTCACTTGAGGGATGACCGTGTAGTCTTCGACTGTTCCAACTTGACCAGCTAAGATGTGGACGGTACCACAAAAGTGAGAGTCTCCCAGGATTGCTAACCTGGTCAAAAATGCACGCTAAAAGTCGGATGTGTTGGCCTGAGGGTTTCGACCCGAGGGTGCCTAACCAGACACACCGCAATCACATCTGAAAAAATCACTCCGGATGAACGCAAAGAAGAAGAAGAAGACATCTGTATTTCTACAGATTTGTATTTGCCAGCTATCGAATATATCCTTTAAAATCTACTTCTTCCGAATGCTTTCAACCTACGAAGAACCCCATGCATGTGAATTGATTTCACATATTATGTCGACAGGTAATCAAAACAATGTTTTCCCGTAGTGAAATTGAATAACGAAGACACAAACAATAGATTGCACGATTTATTTCCTGGCATATTTCGCTGCATCTCGTCAGGTACATACTGCAGAAATCACACAACATAAAGTAAACTAACTAGATAAATCCTTCAAGCTGAAATATACACATGTTCGCACAGTAATGTCAATTGCCTACCACGGTCATTTTAAGCTAACTAACATGTCTTTCTGCTTGCATAAATCTGGCCTGCGTAGATTAATCATTATTGCTTCTGCAAACTTTAACAAGCGAGTATTTTGTGTCTTAAACAACACGCGAAAGGCAATGTCTCTATCAATCACATGGCCGCTTTCGAGCACATGCCCAACAATTGATGAAGCGGGAAGCTTCCGGTGTGTCGGCTCCACAAGGCTCCCATCGCCTGTGTGTAGTATCTTGTCGACCCATTGAGGTATGTGTTCTGACACTCATTTGTTCAGCTGCCGCTCTATTCTGCCGATGTAGGTAGATTGGCACCTACATGTGAATTGGTATATACAATTGTTTTTGGCGTACAGAGGAACAGGCTCTTTTACTGCTGGGGGTAAGAATCCGCGTGGTTCTATACCTAATGACTGGAGTTGCAGCACAGAATGTTCGGCCTACTGCTGTAGTGAGCCGGTCTTGTAGACGTTGCATTACGTCATCCTCTCGAAAGGTTAGCTCGATGAATACCTTGAGTTTAGGGACACTAGTTTCGTCTGGTATTATTCTCCTCATTGCTTTCATTTTTATTTCATCTTTTTGTTCTTCTCGTCCTGTCGTCACGTTTTGATGTAGTCATAGGATATCTCCTTGACTATATGTTGTGTTTTGTGAATGGTTTGTTTGTTGATGAAGGCTAATCGCCGCAAAGTCCTGTATGTGTAGTAATTCTATTATGTAAAGCTGCACTACTTTGTGTCATTTTATATTGTGCTGTCTCTTGTATGTCTTCCCCATATTATTCATTTCTTCTGTAATTTTCTCCATAGTGTGTTTTTGGGTTCTTCCTATTTCTTTTACCCTGTGAGTTTCAGAGCAATGGTTGTCTCGTTATGTTATTAACTAGTTTTCACAAATTTCTATCCAGCTCTTGCATCTTTATATCACCATGGATTCTCCGGAATTTGTGTAGTTCTGTCTTTGAGCTCCACGTTAGAGATTCTGCCATAACATTTAATTCTGTTCTGCACATACGACAATTAATAAATATTTGTTGTTTATTACAGCAGTTT
Organism: Cepaea nemoralis; assembly: GCA_014155875.1. NCBI lineage: Eukaryota > Metazoa > Mollusca > Gastropoda > Stylommatophora > Helicidae > Cepaea > Cepaea nemoralis. The sequence goes on along the minus strand of JACEFZ010001977.1, from coordinate 322,517 downwards.
CCTATGTTATAATCCATACAGTAGTAACCATTTGACGTTACTGTTAAATATTCTAAGTGTGGAGATAAAGTTATGACTTTTGACTTCCACAAACTTTTTAGTGCTATAAAAGAAACGGTTCTTGTAGCTAGTCGCTGCTCCTTTTTGCTGCTACACAAACAATAACTTTTATCTCAGCTCCCACACAGCACCCAGGGATAAAAACAAACAGCTTGCTGCGTTTATCGTCAGCAGTCAGTAATCTCTTTGAGCATCGCAAAGTTTAACAAAATAAACGGAAGTCAAGCAGACCCCCTTTCGCTGGTTTAGCACAAGGTGTTAAAATGTGCAGGCCAGGCCAGGAGCTGACTTAATGGATACGTAGATGAGAGTTAGGGTATACAGTTTAACGTGGCATAATCTGTCTGTCTGTCTGTCGGTCGGTCGGTCGGTCTGTCTGTCTGTCTGTCTGTCTGTCTGTCTGTCTGTCGGTCGGTCGGTCGGTCGGTCGGTGGGTGGTCGGTCGGTGGGTGGGTCTGTCTGTCTGTCTGTCTGTCTGTCCCTCTCTCTCTCTCTTTCTATCTATCTGTCTGTCTCTCAGTCTGTCTCTCTGTGACTCTCTCTTCCTATCGATCTGTCTGTCGTCCCGTCTGCCTGTCTGCCGCTTGTCTGCCTGTCGATAAAATGCCATTAGTTTGCAGCAGCCATTTATCTGCAACTGTAAAATTTTAAAGAGTGAGATCTTTCATTATCAATTATAAAAAAGAAGTTGAGCAAGGAGCATGCACTTCTAATACACCGGCCGTCATTGCTATAGATGGGGTGAACAAGTACAGCGGTGTTGATATCTAAGGAAAACAGTTTATTTCACCAGATACGTTATCTGTTTATAAGATGCATAGCCGTTCAGTTTATCCATCAGGTCTTTTAAAAGATGAGTTAATGTTAATGCTTATTACATTATTTTAGATATAGGATGGGGCATGTAGCGTAGTGCTTAGGTCACAGGCCCTACGTGGCGGTGGTCATATATTCGAATGCTTCTCGGGGTGGGGTTTTTAGTAACTGACCTGGGATCCCAGACTGATCCAGCCTTAAATGTGTACCAGGAAATGGTCTGGGAAATACATGCGATCGGGGTGATATTTATGACATCATCCATTGGCTGTCGATTGGTTTATGGGGCTAGCACCATCTACCAACCACGCCTCAAGGCTCGACTACTGTTAATTGGTTTCTTTTAAACACCAGATAGAACAGTGATTCTCAAACAGTTGTCTTTGTTTATCATTGATATTTCTCATGTTTTCCCATATACACAACACTGTGCTGGTAATACGTCTACAGCAAGTTGAAAACCTTATCCCAGCCATCTCCTGGATCAGTCTTCTACCACTAGTGTGACACTACGCAAACTTTGACACCAATTGATCTAGAATACGATCCTTCCTGTCCGTTCCTCCGCTTTGATTACACATTCCGATAAGAGATGTTACAAGTTAATTGAATGTCCTATGCAGAGCCATGCAACCAACACCGGCATTTTTGGCTGTTTGTGATTTACTAGATAATTATAGTTCAGTAGTTTGCGATAGCTTTCTGAATGAACGACGCCTCATACCATAGAAATCAACGCAAGGCGGTCTACTTTCAAATCGCCCTATACTGATTTCGAATCCTCGTCTCGGTATGTCGGGGAATTATTAAACGAGTTTCACTATCCCCTAAGCCGCTTATTATTTTGGCAACTACTGATCTAGAATTTGATCCTTCCTTTTTGTTCCTACTGTTTGTTTACGGATGGGATAACGTCAGTTTATCTTACTCTAATGAACGCCTTTGTACAGTCAATGAAACACAATTATAAGCACTTGGTTACTTCTATATAACGCTAGATTAATGTTCTCGTTAAATACACAGCTTTAGGGGTTTCCTTGCCTTCTACAAACCCACATTGTTCGTCCCGTACTCCTGGTCGTATTTCCTTTCTAACATTATGCACGATTTCCTTATCAAAATCTATGTGATGCGACTCATTATGCCATTTGCTAGACGCTGAACATATACTAAGGCTCCCTATGTCTTCAGGGTTGCAACACACATAGATTTACATAAGACACGAGATATATCTCCAGTACTATATATTGTGTTCAGCAGCCTGGTGACCTGGCCTATTTCATATTCGTCTAAGGCACGTATGTCAAACTCAAGGTCCGCGGGCCACATCCGGCCAGTCGTACAATCATATCAGGCCCGATAGGTCTCAACCGACGTACACATATATTCGGCCCAAGAGAGAATTTTAGGCAAAAATATTTTTTATGGTCACGATAAATTCCCTAATTAGCAGCCTTCCGAATGATAGGCTACTTGAGAGCATTGTGACTTCGATCCGAATAAGCGAAAATAAAAGTTGTGTAGTGAGTTAGTGTTCGTCGTTGTAGTTACCTAGCAACGTTCAGGTGCTCGTTTTGGATTGGCGCATAAAAAATGAAAGTAGTGTAATGCCCAGATATTACATCACCTTTTCTGACTGCGGCTAACCTGATATCAATCAAGCGTCTGTTGGTAGATGCACAATCTTTTAAACTCAAAGCTAGCCTTTAACATGGCCAAGATAAAAGTTGATTATGAAAACAGAGCCTTTCAAAGCCGCTGGGAGGCTGAATATATGTTTACTGATATTGGCGGTGAACCTGTGTGTCTAATTTGTGAATATAATGTGGCTGTGATCAAGGAATATAATCTGAGACGGCACTATGAGACTAAACATCAAGACAAGTTAAACAGCCTAAATACAGAGCAGAAGCTACAGAATGTAGAAACATTGAAGAGACATCTAGCATTCCAACAGATGTTTTTCACCAAAGCAAACTCACAAACTGATGCTGCAGTCAGCACAAGTTTTATTGTGTCAGAGGACCAGGCCGACCATTTACAGAAGGAGAGTTTCTGAAGCGCTACATGATGACAGTGTGTGACGTCTTGTGTTCAGGCAAAAAGCATATGTTTGCAAATTTAAGCCTGAGCAGAAATACGGTTGTTGATCGGGTTTGTGAGATGGCCACTGATGTGAAAACACAGCTGATCGAAAAAGGCAAAGACTTTGTTGCATTCTCCCTTGATGTCGATGAACGTAATGACACGACTGACACTGCACAACTCGCCATCTTCATCCGTGGAGTGGACTCCAGTTTGAATGTTACAGAAGAAATTTTGGACATGAAATCCATGCATGAGAAACGACAGGAAAAGACAACGTATGTCAAAGTTTAACCAACATGAACCAGCTTTGGGACAAACTCGTTGGACTGACAACAGATGGAGCACCGACGATGTGATGCGAAAAAAAGTGGGCTAGTTGGAAGGGTGCGGTTAAAGATGCAGGAGAACTGTACTGGTGAATTGATAGCATATCACTGCATCTTACACCAAGGATCGCTGTGCGGTAAAGTCCTCAACATGGAAGACGTAATGAGCATTGTAACACAAACAGTCAACTTTATCAGATATATTAATGTTTAAACAAGTTTTAATTTTCGGCTTATTGAATGTTTATCCTGTCCGGCCCGCAACCTTGCGTGTGATTTGAGCTTGGACCCTGCTGAGCGATTGAGTTTGACACCCTTGGTCTAAGGCATTGATCATTTCTGTTGTGATTTGTTTTGTTCCAGTTAAAAGCATTTTGAACTGCCGTCTTCAAAACTGATGGTCCTTTATTATTAAAGACAACTTCTGATTGTTCCTCAAGTGAATAATTGTACAGATCTTCCAGGCATCTAACCATATATCTAGTCTGTTCCTTGGACATTATGCTACTGCCGTCTTTATGTTATTGGCAACCCATTGATGTGTATTTTCTTTCGTTAATGGAGTATTTATGTCATAATTAATTCTTTTGGGCATGAATCTTATTGTTCTTTTACATCATCGTTCCTGTTTCTAGGGAAATGAGTCACACCTAGTTATCCAGCTAATAGGTCAGTGTGTCCGATATCGGCATATATTTGTGTGACGATTTCTTTTAAGGTGTGTATTAATATCATATTCTGTTTTTTTTTTAAATTTGCGTTATGTTGTTATTTTAAGTTTTCCTGCAAATTGTATGGATCCATAGCTCTTTGGACTCGTTAAATAATCTTCTAATTGTTTCCATGGTTATAATTTGTCTTGTTACCGTTAGTGGCACATGTTAGTATTAGGATGTCTTCAGTCATCCAATTCCAACGGCCTATTATCTTCAGTTACAGGATAGTTGTTTTGCAGCCTGTTTTTCAAAATTGTCCATTCCTCTTTAATTATAATATCATAAAATATAATTTTTTAGATCAAATAATGTATCATATCTGTTCTTTATTTCTATGTTGAATTTGTTCTTCATCTTCTCATTCTTCAGAACGCTCAAATCTAATTAAACTTTTCTTGGTTAGTGTTTGATTTTCTTTAACTTCACATGCGTTCATCCTGTACCTAATCTATTATCTCCGTAGCAGTCTGTATTTAGTATAGTTTTTGCCACTTAAAAGCACCTATTTTGCTAATGAGGAAATAGTCATATTGGTTTCTGATCTTGGTCTTAGGATTCTTCCACGTCTATAGTCTACTTATATGTTGCTGGTACCTAGTGTTTCCAAAATAAAACAAAAAAAAAACATACATTCTCTACACGTCTGCAACCTTTACATTACACTCCCCTAGTCCTTAATTACCGACTGTGCTACCATCTTGTTGGATTGAAACTTTAGCATTTAAATCTCACACTACGATATTTATTTCTCAGTGTTACCACTTCTTTAAGGCACTATACATGTGACTATAAAATGCGTTTGTACGCTCATCACTGTTTTATGCTGTGTAGACAAGTGTTTGAATGATATTCACCTTACAAAAGACCTGCCAGTTAACCTTACTAGTAATTTTCTCATTGGCACTGTCCAGTATCCTCTAATACAGTTTGATCTGCCTAGATCAGTGGTTCTCAACCTTTTTTGGCCCGTGCCCCCTTCACCATATTTTCAAAACGTAATTCTCCCCTTTCGTATTTCCTCCCTAAAAATTCACACCCCCTTACACAGTATATGTAATAATGGAAGCTACATTTAAAAGCAAATATTAAAACAAGTCTAGACGTCTACATAAAACGTGATTTGCGGGTCTACTTACGTTATAAAATGAATTTCAGAAGGGTGAGACGTACAGAACCGTAAAGTATGAAAGGAAAAACAATATAAAGTAATCGTTTCTTATATTAACGTGATCATGAAATAATCTTAATTCCCCCCCCCCCCCCCCCCCCGAAACCCTAAATTCCCTCCCCCCCCCAGGGGGGAATTCCCACCGGTTGAGAACCACTGGTCTAGATCTATAAGTGCTACACCTTGTTGTTGTTTCTCTTCCACATAATGGATACTTTTATAGTCGTCAGATATCATCACTTCTGTCCCTTTCCATCTGACCTCAAACATCCCTAAGATGTGATTAGTGCTTATTGAAATTAATCATCATCGCACTCTAGACAGGTCCATAGGTACACCGATCTCCCCCTTAGCATGTCTGTCGGTGTGTATTGGCTGACTGCACCAGTTCTGTGTTGATTAATTAACAGTCTTGTGCTCTTGAGAAAAATTGCATGTCTAGCGACTCCCGTTTCACTCCCATCACTCTCACACCGTGCAAGGAAGCAGATTCTCAAATGGCCATAAAATAATCTGTTTGTCTTGCATCGTTCATGGCACTGATGATTTCTGGTCCATCCATCCATTGCCCTTCTCTCCTCGATCACCGACATATCCGCCAGATGATCGGCTCTCACATTGCCTTTCACGTCAGTACGCACCCGCGCACAGATTAGCTTGACTTATTGTGATGTGCTCAATGTGTCGAGCCACGCGAGTCGTATGAGTCCAGTCTGACACTTCTGGAGCATAATCATTGAGTCGCTCATTATGCATACGTATGAATATTTTTGCATGACAAGCCAGTTCAGGGAATTGGTTACTGCTATTGTGTCCATCGTTAGGCTGCTTGTTGTCACAGCTAAAGCACCGCTTACTTCCTTGACATTTGTGCATCTTGTTCTTGCCGAGAGTGCCCATGCACTCCGCTTACCTCTGACCACAGAGCCATCTACAAACACCACAGTATGGCCCTATCCAGTGTTTTCAAGAATTAGAGCTTTGACCCCCGTGTTATTTGATGTATCTAATTCATAAGATGTTAAGATACAGTCTTTTCATTTCTTGTTTGATATTGTTTACTGTGCCACCTCTTCTCGTGGTGCGAACATTACGTTTTCCATAAATGGTGTTAAACTGACGTGCTAGGTTTCGCTATTAAGCAACATTTTACTCTCTTTACTTAGAATTGTCTAGGCATCTGTAAAGACGGTAGTCTGCTATTGCTTTTGTTCCGAAAAGTGACGACACCATTCGGTGACCGGCAACCATTGCCTCTATAAAGAAATCATCTGTCTGCTAGCGAAATTAAGACTACCAACACACCTTTGTCGGCTGCTCTTAAGCTCATCCCACTGCCTGCTTTCAGTGATTTAACCTTACCCTGGTTGGGGATAAACGGGTACCCCATCTTGACTAAGGTGTCCTTAATAGCAAGTCCTCTTCATTATTGAGGTACTGTTGGATAGATCTGTTTTCTCGCCTTTGCATTCAGTGGATTTCTGAAACTCTTCTGCAACATTGTTATTAAAAGTTTTATACGTGTTCTCCAGCTGATTTGTTGAATATCCAAGTCTCGCATCAAAATGTTGCCAAGTAAGCATGCATGATCTTGGTATTATGATGTTTGTTGTTATATCGGTTCCAGTTCATAAAGGCTGTAATTGCTTTAGTTTTTGTAGAGCAATGTTTGCATTTCTGCAATTTCTGTCATTATATTTCCATCGTGTGTAAGTAAAGAATCTAAACATTGAGAGCTGTTCACTTTCTGTAATCTCTCTCCATTGCTAAACATATCTCTTAACATAATCGCTTTATCAGTTGTCATTAGCTTTGCTTTGTTGCCCCGAGATATAAATTTTGCTTCACATTTGCTTAGACAGACTTCTCTAGTAGATATTACAACACAACAGCGAATACGCCGTTGCGAGTATCCATTATTAAACAGCAGCCAACAAGAAGACCACCAGGATAAAGTGCTTAATGTAATTAATGTTTGTAGAATCTAGAATATTGTGGATGAAGAAAGGGAATAATAATGAGAGGCCCATAAAAACATAATATCATGTACAGAAAATACTTAGGCCATATTAAAGGCATGGAAAGAACAGTGAAGGAAGGCATGGTTCGTCCAAGAGGAGGTAAGAACAACTAGCGCCAGGGTGGACAGGCATTAGGAAGATACGCTGGACATGAAATACATAAGGCTGGATAACGAGCCAAAGATGCAAAGCCTTTCCGACTAGCCTTGATGAGAGTGAGCTTCTGCAAAGGATATGGTATATTTTTTTTTGGTTCGCATATCCTTTACAGGACATCGCTGTCAACATCAGCATATTTTAACTGATTGTTGATTTCGTGGCAAGATTACGCTCAGTAGTTTGCCATTGCTTTCTGAGCGACCGGCTCACATACATGGTATGCGAATTACGGTGAGAGACGTTAACCCCTAGGCCAGGGAGACCGGCATATATGCTATATAACATACAACAAAAGCCACTTTACAAGGTAAACACTTAAGAATGTTGTTACACATGTGTTTTCATCAACTCATGTCTCTAGAGATTTCTAGAAAATAAGATAATTAGAATAAATTTCCAACGTCAGCCTCAACTGTTCTGTGCCAATTTACTTTGGGCAAACTCACTCAGGCCTTTTGACTAAAGTCAACTGCTTGGTAGTTATGAGTATGGTATCTGTGACCTTCTGAGGGCACATCCATTACAATCTCACCATCTACTGTGTAAAAAGTGTGGAATCTTCAGGCTTGCTCCCGCTAACAACGCTTTGATTGTTAATTAATCTTGTTCGTAAAGAACATTCCAATTGTTTATCTTAGCTCTTAGGGTACATGCTGACAATACCGCCATTTTACAAACAAATTTTTTCTGGAGTTAATTTAAGGTAAATATAGGTTATAGAAATCTGAAGAATATTGCTTAACAGACTTATAAATGAACATTCCATCACATGTCGAGAAACGGATTACCAGAAGCGACATGCGCACATAAATTGGGCACTAGAAATGAGTTTAATTAATATGAACTTGTGGAGTCTCTGGTGCTTGGTAAACTATTTATGAACCATCTCAATTAACATATGGTATATGTCAGAGTCTAATGTAGTGCCAGCAGGGATGCAGGGACATCGTTACGCCCGCCAGGCGAATAGTCCCTAGCGGGGATGCTGTAACATCGTTACGCCCGCCAGGCGAGTATTAGTTACCTGCCTGCGAGGTTGCCGGCTGACGAGACAGCCAGCGGTCAGGCAAGGACAAAGCAGGACGCACGCAGGCCGCGTGACGCCACTTCAGGTGGACAGGCGCTTTGCGAGAAATAGCCAGACAGCTCTGGGACGCGGACTGGACTGGACGTCTGATGGGAGAAAGGCTTGTGTAGTTCTGTGGCCCGAAAGTCGAGTGCTTGTACATCTTGTGAGACTGATTGTAAGCTGTGGGTTGCTTGTAAGTGTATTGTTATAACTTATGTATTGTGATGATCATCTCTAGATCGTGATCTGTAAATAAATCCATCGAAACTTCGTGTCGTTGAGTCTCAAGTCAAATCACGTTGTATTTGTACTGTCTCACATGTGTTAGGTTAACGAGCCAGGTTTAAGACCCTGACATGTGTGGACGTGGTCACATTCGTCCGGCTTTGAAATGAACATGTTTAAGTAATTAACAGTTTAAACCTAGATTTGTGAACTTAGAAATTTTTTGTCCAACTTTATTGTACATTTAAATGTGATTGTGAAGGCTCATTTTGATATATATTATTGCATTGTTTAAACATGGAGACTAAATGTAAACGTACAATGCATACATATTGTTTGATCTTGTAAACGTGTAAAACATTTGTGATTGTGAAACTTGTCACCGTTTTGACCTTGTCGACATTGTGAAGTTGTCGCCATTGTGACCTTGTCGCCATCTTGTAAACTTGATGTCTATGTCCTTACTGAATGTCATCTTGATGTAAGTGATGTGTCATCAATGTTATAGAGTGTTGAGATAGAGTTAGATTGTCTTTGTAAAGTGAATTGTGGAAAGCAGAAAGTTTTGGAAGTGACTTGTGTTTTGGAAAAAAAAATTGTTGACTGACAAAATTACGACATACAATTACACTCAACGCCATACAAACCTAAAAAAAACTTAGTGACAAGCAGGCACACCACATCAAATAGACGCTAATTTATTTCCTCCAAAAACAAAGCAGGTTTTCTGTGCCATCTGAAACCCTTGCCCGTAGAGGGCATTTGTGTTTTGAAGTAGCGACCCTACAGTTCCTAGTCCAAATTTCAACCGTTCGTCACCGCATCCAGGACACTTGAGTATATTTTTCTTTCTATATACTTTTGGATGCAAATTTGGGCACATATTGCATATAAAACACGATTGTAAATTGTTTACGTTACTAACAAATTGTAACAACTTGTGTGTCTGATATTGCATTTGCATTTTCCATCATATCGTCATTAAATGATTTCATCGATATGGGGTTGAAGTTAAAGTTAACAGGTGATGAATTAATGAAGTGGAGTGAGAATAAATACTCTGAACACCTGCGTGAGAAAACTAATGAACGCGATGAAAGAGCGGCTGAAAGAGCTGCCAAGCAAGCAGAGGCAGAACTATCCGCCAAAGCAAAACAAGCAGAATTAGATAGTGCATTGAAAAAAGCAGAGATTGAAATAGAAACAGAATTAAAGAAGGCAGAAATAGCAGCTCAGAGTAAGAGAGAAGAACTGGAGATACAGTTAAAAATCAAACAACTTGATACTGAGACTGCCATTAACAAAGAAACCAAGAAATCTGAGAGACTGGAGAAAGAAAACCAGTACAAGAAATACCAAGGTATCGTACGTAATTATACCTCGGGTGACTGCATTGCAGCCTTTACCCAAAATTTTGAGACTTTAATGGACCATTACCAGGTTCCACGGTCTGAATGGAATATTATTTATATGAGGAGATTATCAGGGGAGCCTCTTAAAGTCATTGAGACTATCCCCAAAGACCTCAGAAAAGATTACCATTATCTAAAATCAAAGATTATGGCACATTTTATGTTAGATGAGGCAGGTTACAGAGAACAATTCAGCAAGTTGAGCCCCAAACCGACTCAAACGTTCTCTGACTACCTCTGCTTAGTCCGAGATATATTTTCCAAGTGGACTTCGGCAGCTAAAATTAATAAGAACTATCAACAGTTAGAAGATCTTATCATCAGAGATAAAGTCATTTCATCTATTCCATCAGCGTTTTCAAAGTTTTTGCAAGAGAATGAATGCACAAGTGTGGATGAAATTGAGAGACGTGGTTCGGCTTATTACACAGCCAACAAACATTGTTTTGCCAGTGAAGCTACTGAAACCAATTTTGTAGCATCGGCTAACTATGACAAACCCTATAGTAGGCAAAAACCTTATAAGCCTACATCTGAGAAGTACAACACCATCTTCTCCAACAACCCAGGACAAACAGAGTTAGTACAACATCACATCACACTCACGTCAAACACACCCATAAAATGCAGACCATACACCATTCCAGTGCATTACAAAGAACACTTACATCAAGAGATCATTAGCTTAGAGAAAAACAACATCATTAGACGATCCCAATCAAATTTCGCATCTCCAATGGTCATAGTACGCAAAAAGGACAACACAATAAGACTTTGTGTCGACTATAGGAAGCTAAATAAGATAACTCTTCTAGATCTGGAGCCAATGGCAAACACAGAAGATCTACTGACGGAACTGACAGACGCTAGGTTCTTTACGAAGGTAGACATGACTAAAGGCTACTGGCAAATAGCGGTAGACGAACAGAGCAGACATCTGACAGCTTTTGCCACACCTTGGGGACTGTACGAATGGTGCAAACTTCCATTTGGGCTTGTCAATGCCCCAGCGACATTTGTACGTATGACACGACTTCTACTAGTAGACATTCCCAATATTATTTGCTATATAGACGACATTTGTGTTCACACAAAGACGATGACAGACCACATAAAGACATTAGAACAGACATTTGAACGCATTAGACAGCACGGACTGACGGTAAAGCCTGGAAAATTAGACATAGTCTATCAGGAAATATCCTTCTTTGGGTACAAAATATCTAATGGCTTTGTCACGACAGACGATAACATTGTGTCCAAGATACTAAAACTCTCACTTCCGACGACGAAAAAGCAAGTCAGAAGTGTGTTGGGACTTATAAATTATTACAGGCAGTTCATACCAGATTTTGCTGAACTGACCGAAGTATTTACTAACTTACTAACAAAAGATAAACCTGAGAAAATTGTAAGCAATGAATGCCTAAAATTTGCATTCCAGAAGGTATTATCTTATTTCTCTGAGAATAGTTTAAAGAATCCCATTCTCAAATTGCCAAATTCTCTTATGTCTTTCAGATTACGCACAGATGCGAGCTCCGTAGCGATTGGAGCAGTTCTGTTACAGGAACATGATAACATCCTACACCCTGTATATTACTTCTCGAGGAAATTAAAACCTAGAGAACGCTTTTGGTCGACACCGCAGTTGGAAGCCCTTGCTCTAATTGAGGGTATAACTAAATTTTCCAGATTCCTCCTTGGACGTCATTTTATTGTGGAATCCGACAGTAGTCCTTTGAGATTTATCAATTCAGGTGTACCTTCCAACCAAATGATAGCTCGCTGGTCTCTGAAGCTTCAAGATTACAGCTTTGAAGTTCGACACATCGCGGGCAGAACCAACACGATTGCCGATCTTCTGTCCCGTTGTCCGACCGACCCAGTAAGCACCAATGTCTGAGTACAGTGTGTAAAATACACTCGGACCAACACAGCCATGCATCAGTGAAGTTTTGTTTCACAAAAGCTGTGTATGTCTATATGATGTGATAGGGGTTTATTCCCAATATAAATAGTTTTCTTATTTTACTATTAATGTAGTGATTGTCGTGAATAATTGTGTAGTGTGTGGTAGAAAGAGAACTTTATTAATTGTATATATTACGAAACAAGAACAGTGCCACATTCGCTCTGAACTTACCGCAAGCGAACTGTCAAATTTATCCGTGGTATCTGCGTTTGGAACATTCCAGTGATATTTTAACTCCGTGTGTGAAACTGTGACCTGAACATTGACAACTACACCACTTCAGTCAATCGAAATCCAGAAATTTTTCCAGTTGAAACAACCAACACATGAACGATCAGAACATTGCACATTCCGTTTTACTACATCAAACCGGAACAAGTGTGTTCTACAGATTTCAACATCAGCGTATCGTGTGTACTTCCGGATGATTTAGAAATTTAGTTAAAACTAGCAGACGACAAACAAAACCTTAAAAAGTTATAACACTTCTAAACTATTTACGATTTAATAATTTCGAATACACGAATTGTGTATTAATACTTTTCATTAAATGTAATCTTAGAATCATACTTTGATTAATTTATTCATACTACCGACATTTTTTTTCGCTAGTATGGTAAAGCATCAAGCTATGACGCTGAGAAATAGAATTATTATTGTAAGATATTACATTTCATAACTTTTCAAATTATTTCCCTTTCATTTTATTGTTATTACATTATTACACCAAGGGCGTTAATTGAAATGTATACGATGATGTATTGTGTATAAATAGCCATGTTGTTGCCAGATTGTTTAACACGCCAAGAAGCCATCTACTGGGCATAGTAGAGGGTTACCGACATTGCAGACCGACACAAGAACTCCTGGCCAAATGAGGTCAGAGTTTGAGCGTTGAATGCGACTTATATAAAGCCGTATTACGGTCTTGCCAGATGTTTTTTTGTCTCAAAAAGCATATTATTACTTTTTTTTGAAAGGCTGCGAGGTAGTTGCTTGGGAAGCTGTTACTACCGATCTGACTGGGTCAATAATGCAATTAACGTAATCAGCCATCGAGAGGATGAAGCTTGACGAGTGTTAAAGGTTGAACAGCACATGTGTTTAGATACAATGTACATTTCTTATGTGTTTCTATGCCAAGATGTGTGTGTTTATGTATTTCTACACCAATGTATATAACAGAAAGGTTGACTCTGACAAGGTTAAAAATATTAACCCAGTATTGTATATAGAGTGTACATGAAAGATGACATCTTTCATGGAAAAGCCCCGGGGGAGCGTGTCAGAGTCTAATGTAGTGCCAGCAGGGATGCAGGGACATCGTTACGCCCGCCAGGCGAATAGTCCCTAGCGGGGATGCTGTAACATCGTTATGCCCGCCAGGCGAGTATTAGTTACCTGCCTGCGAGGTTGCCGGCTGACGAGACAGCCAGCGGTCAGGCAAGGACAAAGCAGGACGCACGCAGGCCGCGTGACGCCACTTCAGGTGGACAGGCGCTTTGCGAGAAATAGCCAGACAGCTCTGGGACGCGGACTGGACTGGACGTCTGATGGGAGAAAGGCTTGTGTAGTTCTGTGGCCCGAAAGTCGAGTGCTTGTACATCTTGTGAGACTGATTGTAAGCTGTGGGTTGCTTGTAAGTGTATTGTTATAACTTATGTATTGTGATGATCATCTCTAGATCGTGATCTGTAAATAAATCCATCGAAACTTCGTGTCGTTGAGTCTCAAGTCAAATCACGTTGTATTTGTACTGTCTCACATGTGTTAGGTTAACGAGCCAGGTGTAAGACCCTGACAGTATACTACACGAGTTGGACAGGTTATGTGTAATAGCTGCTCCTGTTAATACACAAGCCAACCAGTCCGGTGATCAATGTCCAAAGATCATTGGGGTGACATAAAAACGGATTTTGGCATCCAGGTTGACTCAGTCTTAAATGGGAAGTCAGAAAATGTTCCAGGAAGTAAGTGCGACTCGTGTTTTATTGACAACGACACCCATCGAGTCCTGATTAGTATATGACAAAATGGGACTAAAATCATATTCCAAATACGCCTCCGGACGTTTAAAAGTGTTATTTACTGTACCTGTTTACAGTGCACCCAATACGTCTTATTGTGTGTAAAAGCATTGTTTCCTGTATCTGTTTAACCGTGTACCCAATACGTCTTTTTGTATGTAAAAGTGTTGTTTCGTGTATCTGTTTACAGCATACCTAATACACCATTTTGTATGTAAAAGTGTTGTTTCCTGTACCTGTTTACAATATACCCAATACGTCATGTTGTGTGCAAAAGTGTTGTTTCCTGTACATGTCTACAGCATACCCAATACGTCATTTATTTGGGTAAAAGTGTTGTTTCCTGTACATGTTTACAGCATACCCAATACGTCATTTTGTCTCTAAAAGTGTTTTTTCCTGTACCTCTTTACAGCAACCCAATACGCCATTTTGTAATTAAAAGTGTTTTTTCCTGTACCTGCTTAGAGCATATCCAATAAGTCATTTTGCATGTAAAAGTATTGTTTTCTGTACCTGTTTACAGCATACCCAATACGTCTTGTTGTATGTAAAAGTATTATTTCCTGTACCCGTTTACAGTATACACAAAAAGCCTCAAGGCGTGAGCATGGCTCCCTTCCTGACAATAATCTCCTATATACATATATATGATCTTCGATATGACCGATGGGATAAGAGCGCTCTAGCTTTTACATGTCCGGTATGAACGAACGAACGAATGATCGAACGAACGAACGAACGAATGATCGAACGAACGAACGAGTGAAGAAACGCACTTTATTTTTAAAGGGTCACAAATTGGTCACCATACGCCCGTCTTACATTCGGCCCGTCCAAGCAATCATCTTTCGAGCATCAGTACATGTCTATTGTGCATGATACATTCACATACATACCTGCCGGCCTGCCTGCCTGCCTGCACGCACCCGCACACACACACACACACACACACACACACACACACATACACACACACAAACACACACACAGACAGACAGAAAAATAGACAGACTCTCTCTCTCTCTCTCTCTCTCTCTCTCTCTCTCTCTCTCTCTCTCTCTCTCTCTCTCTCTCTCTCTCTCTCTGACATAAACATCAACACCCTAGAGAAATTCTGTACTCAGTATAATGTACACTTTATCAACAACACACCATTTTTTACATCTCAAAGAGGCGCGCCAAAGAAACGACTGTACAGCGACCAGATCCACGCATCCACATTAGGTTATAGCTTCCTTGCTAAGAATATCAAGTATCCGGAGAGGGCACAAAACAAGACCAACACACAAACACGACGAACATTGACTACTGAAGCCAGTCGAAATATCCCCATCACCCCGAATAAACGTCAGCTGACGTCTGACCCCCGAACGCCTGCTATTCAAGGTGCACACATGCTACCAAGAATAAAGCAACCTCTCCTTCCTACCCCCACCCTCACTCGTGAAGGAAATAACTACCAGGAAGATTTCCCTAACCTCACTTCCAACGAACCCTCGTTGCAAGCAGCGGTACACACGCACGGCAGTAATACCACCTTGACACACCAAGATCAAGACAGCTATGGGCTCCATAGCAGACAACAAGAGGTTCCGCATCACCAAATTCACGCCAGCAATGAGCGAACAAGTAGGCAACAACAGGTTCCGCATCACCAAGTTCACGCCAGTAATGAGCGACCAAGCGGACAACAACAGGTTCCGCATCATTGGAGTCCAGAACTTCTATACTTGATGCGATTTAGTCCTGCCGCACTGAATCAAGCCCTTATGATGTCTCTACAATACAGACCTGTGTGATAGGATACGTATTAAAAACGGAACCCTATATGAATTGATACCAGCAACAGAGCTTCCTCCTTGAACTTTAATCGCTTACTGCTTAACGTTTTATTTCCCGTATGGGATACAACGCTTTAAACAGAGACATTGACTTGTATAGTCATTTATTAATTCTTTTGGATAACAGTTGGTTACTTAGCTTGTGAAGTAGTTTATTTCAGTTTAATTATTTGTTGTATGTTCTTTAATTCGTTTTGTTCCGTGTTTGCATTATATTCGTTGGTCTAATTAGTTATATCGTTATAATACTGTCATTTACTTATCGATTTGTATTACTGATATTTTGTAAGTTAATGTAATTGTGATTTTTTTTATTATCTTGTAGTTTTGCTTAACTTTGACTAATTTACACTTTCTTCGTGGATAAAATGTCTGAGAAGTGGCAACACTGGCTCAATAAGTCAGGAATACGCCTTGGACACTTAAACATTTGCAGCTTATTTAACAAGCTACCAGAGTTATCTTCTATTCTTAATCAAAATTTTCATTTATTCGGCCTTAGTGAAAGTAGGCTTAATGATACAATTTCAGATGAGGACATCTCTATTAAAGGGTACACATTTTTTAGAAGGGATCCCTGTAGGAAACAAGAGACAGGCATAGTAACCTATGTTTCTAATTTACTAAATGCTCACCGTAGGCTAGACTTTGAAACTTGCGAAATAGAATGTATTTGGTTAGAGCTGAAACTTCAAAACCGCACACCCCTGATAATTGGCTACCTCTATCGAAATCCCAGTGCTGGACACGTCTGGTACGAAAACTTCACTACCATGATGGACGTGGTTTTCGCTTCCGGGAAGGAAATTATACTACTCGGAGCCTTTAACATTGACACCAGCAAATCCAACATAATATGGGGAAATATAATTGCATCATACAATTTCCAACAAATAGTACAACAAGCTACTAGAGTAACAAAGTCATCTTCAACAGTCATAGATCACATTTATGTAACTTGCTCAGACAACATCATAGAATGCACTGTACCCAATTGTGCAATGAGCGATCACTACCCAATATGCTGCACGTGGTCTAAAAAAGGAAGTAAAACTCCTAAACATAAACACATAAGTGTAAAATATAGAAGTTTCAAAAATTTCAACCAAAACGCATTTTTACAGGACTTGCTCAGTTCACCTCTAGACAATGTTTATCAGCTTTCTGACCCGGACGATGCTCTGGAATTCTGGATGAAAACCTTTATTGATGTTTTTGATAGACATGTGCCAGTCAAGGAAGTTCGAGTAAAACACCACGTCAAGCCACCTTGGACCACTCAGGAAATACTGGAAATTATGAGAGATAGAGATAAAGCACATAAAAAGCGGGATCTCAGTGCATACCGTACTCTTAGACTCAAAGTTCAGTATACCATACGACGGGAAAAGAAAAATTACTTTAAGAACTTAGTAATGGATAAAACAAATAGTAAGGATATATGGAACACCTTGACAAACAAGTATAACTTCCGCAATTCTTTACCATCAAATCATATTACATGTGACCAATTCAGTGATTTTTTTCAAACTGACATAGACCAGATGTAGGCTTCAATACCTAATTCTCCCTGCAACTTATCTTTATTGTCATCGTTTTGCGAGAATAGGT